>AYEL01084659.1:0-41194 GCA_000484575.1 Olivierus martensii
TATTCTGCAGTAAAGAAACATTTATTTAAAAAACTTTGCTAACGTTTTCAGTTATATACCATCCTCAGGCAACATCTCACAATGCAACGGAATTCTAAAATAGAAGATTACAAGCTTCGTTATGGTTAGAACAGAACAGTAAAATACATCCACTTGATGCGTTCTTTCTTTTTAAATGTAAACACGTCAAGATTAGTCAAAAAACAATAAATAACAAATAATATAAAACTTACTTAACACATAACCGATTAACATATTGATAAGTTAACACAGCACAACACCAAAGCAGTGCAATTGCATCAAGATCCGACAGAAAAGATGGCTGCTGCGGTGGATAGGTTAATTAGACATTCGAATTTCCCACGGGTATGGGAAGTTAAGAAACAAGAGATGCCTACTAGTCCAAGATTATTCGCTTATTTAAAGACTCATAAAACCCCAATGGATCGAGACCCATAGTCGAAAAAAGATGGGCTCCCACTTATTCTCTTGATAAAACACTGGCTGCTTGGTGCATCAATAACATCTTAGGAGATGGAATAAATATCACTAGTGACACATTTACATTCCTAGAAAAGCTTAAAGAAGTAGAAATAGTTGACGGAAATGTCTTCGCTTCCTATGACTATGAGTCATTATATCCTTCATTAAAAATTGAACCAGTGTGTTTGTATTTCTATAGGTTCATGTTGGAACACCTTCCACGAGAACAAAGTGATCCTCATTTGTTAAGGAAGATAGCATATACCATATGTTACGGATCGTACTTTATTTTTAGAGGAAAAATATACAAGCAGATGGAAGGCGTGCCTATAGGAAGCCCCATAGTGGGCACATTGGCAGAAATCCTCTTAAGAGCGATAGAGACAAATACTCCTACAATTCCAACTACATATCAATTTTTATAATAGTTACATGGACGATGTATTAATAATTTGGAAAGATGAATCTAGCATTGATATCTTTGCAGAGAAATTTACGTTGAAGCAATTTGGCCTGAAGCTTAAAAAAGATCAGGTGAGTAAGACATTAATGCATTATTTGGACGTACAATTGCAGATACAACCACCAAATGGGATAACGAAAGTATATAGGAAGCCGACCTACCAGCGCATACTTATACCACGTTGGTCAAATGAAGGCAGCGTTTAGAAGCCTATTTAGAAGAGCATTGATATACTGCAGTTGGCAAGAAGATCTAAAAGAAGAATTGAATTATATTATGAACATAGGGATCCAACATGGTTATACAAGAGCATTCTTGTTGCAAATTTTAAAGAAAGTGAGAAAAAAACTCTCTGTCTTCTCTTCAATTTATTAGTGTAAGTTTTAACATCGTTTTTTTGTTCGTTTTACTGCTAACACTTAATTGGTACTTTCAGTATAAGTTCCGATATTTAGTTTCGTTTCATCAGTTAGACGTTACGTTGTTGTTAGATATTCTTTAGTATTAAGTTAGAACTTAAAGACCTGAGCTCAGGCAGAACTATAGTAATTATATTTAAATTGAAACTTAGCTTAAGACCTGAGCTCAGGCCAAACTCTGGATTGCAGAGTCTTTTAGTTTAAGACCTGAGCTCAGGCTGAACTCTGGATTGCAGAGTCGTTAAAACCTGAGCTCAGGCCGAACTCTGGATTGCAGAGTCATTAGAACCATTAGGTTTAGTTGTAATTAATAGTATTGAAATTCGTTAGAATTAGCCCGTTAAGCTTAGTGGTACTTAGTAGTATTGACATTCGTTCTAATCCGCGTAAAAGACCTGAGCTCAGGCAGAACTCTGGAATTTGCAGAGTCGCTAGCTTTTAGCTGATAAGTAGATAGTATTGCATCCATCCTAATCCGCGGTCAGGTTTAGTTGTATAATAATATTGATATTCGTTAAAATTCGTGACTTTTCTGAGCTCAGGCCGAACTCTGGATTGCAGAGTCGCTAGAACCGTTAGGTTAATTATAGTTGGAATTATTGCATTCGTGTTCTAATCCGCGACTTTGAAAATTTATTATTTAAATTTCTTATTTTGATAATTTATTCACTAATTTTAAGTTTGTTAACTTTTATTTGTGATTTGTCAGTCCTAACAATTTTACTGTTATTCCAGTTAGAATTTTTTTTTGTTATTGTTATGCTATTTCATTAAGATTTAGAATATTTAAATTTTAACAGTTTTCCTTAATCTTTGATTTAAGAATTTCAGATCTGACAGGCAAACTCTGGATTCTTGTGAAATCATTGTCATTAAATTGGCATTGAGTTTGAAAAAATATGATTTTAATAAGAAGCTATGCTACTGAAGATGATTCTGATAAATCCTGTATCTTTAATCATTCTAAAATAGAGGACATTTCAAAAAATAATTGATTAATTCTTTCCATAGTTGCTTGTATGATATATTTAGAATAGAATTTAATATTTAAGCCTTGCATCCTATTAATACATAAAATAATATGTTGTTATATTTTTTACAAATATAAATTAATTTATAGCATATTTTTGGATATACTTAGAATATAATGCTTAAATTTGTAATACAAGCCTCTTGGAATCCCCAATTTACATAGACTTGCACTTTTGTAGGATTATTTTTAAACAACAAGCTTGGTCCAAACCTGGATCATACATAAAAACTGGAAATATTGGGCTTGGAATTGAATCTGGATCCTTCAAGATAGTAAGCAACTGCTTTACTTATATGACTTATGTGCTTATTCTTTAATATGTATGGAAATGTACAAATAATTCATGCAGATGCATAAATATACAATGGCTATCAGAGGGAGCAAGAGGGGTACTACCCTGGGCCTCACAATTTTAGGGGTCTTAAAATGTTAGAAAAAAAAATATATTTTTATACTGTTCGAGCTTCAGTGATTGTCAAAGTTTGAAGTTTTTTATCAGTGCTTTCACTTTACTTGTATACTTATCAGTGTATATTTGTCAGTTTTGTTCTTTTTTTTTAAGGACCTCAAAATTATTAGTTGTCCCAAGCCTCACATTTTCTCTGAAAGTCCCTGTAAATATATATAGATAGTTCATTACTTTGCTGTTTATATTATAAATAAAAAAATATTAGAAATTTATACATCTGGAATAATGTGTAATCATTATTTTATGAAGTTAAATAGTTTTATATTGGAAAA
The DNA here is from genome assembly GCA_000484575.1 of Olivierus martensii. NCBI lineage: Eukaryota > Metazoa > Arthropoda > Arachnida > Scorpiones > Buthidae > Olivierus > Olivierus martensii. Next base: position 3,140 of record AYEL01084659.1, read on the forward strand.
TCTTTTGAAAAATGAAATAAATACATTATGAATAATCATATTACCAGTATATGCTATGTGCTGGATTGATACTGGATCCTTTAGTGTAAGCAGAAATGAATTTTACCTTAAAATCAATGTTGCACACAGTAAATTTGATGTATCTGATACACTCAATAAATCAAAAAATATTCAGCACTATTCTGCAGTAAAGAAACATTTATTTAAAAAACTTTGCTAACGTTTTCAGTTATATACCATCCTCAGGCAACATCTCACAATGCAACGGAATTCTAAAATAGAAGATTACAAGCTTCGTTATGGTTAGAACAGAACAGTAAAATACATCCACTTGATGCGTTCTTTCTTTTTAAATGTAAACACGTCAAGATTAGTCAAAAAACAATAAATAACAAATAATATAAAACTTACTTAACACATAACCGATTAACATATTGATAAGTTAACACAGCACAACACCAAAGCAGTGCAATTGCATCAAGATCCGACAGAAAAGATGGCTGCTGCGGTGGATAGGTTAATTAGACATTCGAATTTCCCACGGGTATGGGAAGTTAAGAAACAAGAGACGCCTACTAGTCCAAGATTATTCGCTTATTTAAAGACTCATAAAACCCCAATGGAGGCGAGACCCATAGTCGAAAAAAGATGGGCTCCCACTTATTCTCTTGAGAAAACACTGGCTGCTTGGTGCATCAATAACATCTTAGGAGATGGAATAAATATCACTAGTGACACATTTACATTTCTAGAAAAGCTTAAAGAAGTAGAAATAGTTGACGGAAATGTCTTCGCTTCCTATGACTATGAGGCATTATATCCTTCATTAAAAATTGAACCAGTGTGTTTGTATTTCTATAGGTTCATGTTGGAACACCTTCCACGAGAACAAAGTGATCCTCATTTGTTAAGGAAGATAGCATATACCATATGTTACGGATCGTACTTTATTTTTAGAGGAAAAATATACAAGCAGATGGAAGGCGTGCCTATAGGAAGCCCCATAGTGGGCACATTGGCAGAAATCCTCTTAAGAGCGATAGAGACAAATACTCCTACAATTCCAACTACATATCAATTTTTATAATAGTTACATGGACGATGTATTAATAATTTGGAAAGATGAATCTAGCATTGATATCTTTGCAGAGAAATTTACGTTGAAGCAATTTGGCCTGAAGCTTAAAAAAGATCAGGTGAGTAAGACATTAATGCATTATTTGGACGTACAATTGCAGATACAACCACCAAATGGGATAACGAAAGTATATAGGAAGCCGACCTACCAGCGCATACTTATACCACGTTGGTCAAATGAAGGCAGCGTTTAGAAGCCTATTTAGAAGAGCATTGATATACTGCAGTTGGCAAGAAGATCTAAAAGAAGAATTGAATTATATTATGAACATAGGGATCCAACATGGTTATACAAGAGCATTCTTGTTGCAAATTTTAAAGAAAGTGAGAAAAAAACTCTCTGCTAGCACTAATATAATACAACCTCAAGAAGGTAATCAGTAAGAATTTTTCTCTGTCCCGTACCATTTGAAGGACCTAAATGTCATAAGAAAAATAGCAAGAGGCAGAAAAAAGAAGATCGTGCCAGAAAGGGCGGCCACCGTTTTTAATGTGATCAGAAATGAAAAAGACCCCATACAGAAGCTGGAACGTAAAGGAGTTTACAGGATTCCGATTGAAGATAACGAGAAAAATGGTAAAAGGACAGCGTGCATAGGAGTTACTACTAGGAAACTTGATAAAAGGCTGGAAGAGCTTAAAAGAGATATTTCGCAAGCGAAATTGAACACTTCCCTTGCGCAAGAGGCTTACGGGAAAGATATAAATATATTATGGGGTGAAGCTGAAGTAATAAAAAAAGTCCATCCTCGTATGCACTCTATGATTACAGAGTCCTTAGAGATTATAAAGAGAGAAACTAAAGAAGACCTCATAAACGATAGACTCTCCTGGGAACTGTCTGAAGTATGGAAATATGCATTGACTAAGCAGTGATCTTAAAAAAGAGAGATGTTTCTTAAATGGAAACTAGATAGTATAACAAGATATCTATAAAAAACTTTTTAAACGGAAATTTGATAGTATAACAAGATATTTATAAAAAACTTTTTATAACGCTCAATTAGCAGAGCTTCCTTATAATGAATTTTATGCGTCTTATTTTTATTTTTATTATTTTTATTTGATTTTATTATATGTTAACTTATAAATATGTTAATCGGTTATGTGTTAAGTAAGTTTTATATTATTTGTTATTTATCGTTTTTTGACTAATCTTGACGTGTTTAAATTTAAAAAGAAAGAACGCATCAAGCGGATGTATTCTACTGTTCTGTTCTAACCATAACGAAGCTTGTAGTCTTCTATTTTAGAATTCCGTTGCATTGTGAGATGCTGCCTGAGGCTGGTGTATAACTGAAAACGTTAGCAAAGTTTTTTAAATAAATGTTTTTTTACTGCAGGATAGTGCTGAATATTTTGTGATTGATTTAAGAGTTTAAGCAGTTACGTAGTAAACCTTGAGACACTCAATAAAAAAACTAAGCAAGAAAATCATTGATTTAAGCAAAATTACAGTGGATAATAAGTCAATGTTGAAGCAGTTTCTTCACAAAACAAAAGAGTAATATAGATTTATAAATGCTGTTCATTAAATTAAAAATTTGTTAACTTATAGAATTATAGATATCTTTCAATTTAAAAACTCTAAATGCCTTCTCTGAACAACACTCTCTTATGATTATGACTAAAAAAATTTAGGAAATAACATTAAAATAAACAATCTACTGAAAAAACAATGTAAATTTCATTCTTTATAAAATTTATTAGATTTAGAAATTAATAAGAAAGAAATATAGATAGACAAATGTTCTTACTGAAAACATAAAAAATATATTAATGAATTTCACATTTAAAAAAAAAAACAAATATTTTAAAAAGTTAAAATATTTAAGGAACATATGGCAATAATATATAGAATAACTATCTCAAAATCTTTTCACATATTATTCATAGTTTATTCTGATTTTGTCAAGCATATTTGGATTATAGACCAGATATCATTCTATACAGAAATTGCAAAATTGATATAGCTAAGTGTTTTAGAAGGCATATTCAATATTTTGAATATGAATGAAGTTGAGGAAGATCACTTTATATGAATGATTATATATGATTTTAATAAAGCAAAAAAAAGAAAAAGAGAAAAGATATATTAAAGGGAATAATTAAAATTATGTAAAAAATTAATTATTGATTGGCTTGAAAGGGAGAAATAATAGCAATGACAACATATAAGAAAAATATGTATATATCATATTCATCTCTAAGAAGGTATATTCTCAATAATCAGGTAAATTAATTTAAAAATAGGCTGATTATATATGACACTTTCTATCTGACGTACTATCTTCTTTGACTGGTTTTTAATTAATGTAACTTTTTATAATTTAAAAATTTTTACAGATCTGTTGAAGATGAATGATTTAAAAATGAAAGGTTTTTCTCACACTTATATTTGATTGTACTTTATTTTTTATAGTTTCAGATTTAATGATTGTAATTTAAACTCTTTAATTTGAGATTTATAATTACTAAATATTAAAATTATTATTTCATATATATATGAAATAATAATTTTCATCACTTAATTATTAATTTAAATTAATTAATTTTGATTAACAGCTTTTTCAAAGAACTATTAATAATAAATTAAACTCTTATCTGAGTTTCAGGATTAAATTCAAGTTTGAACAGTTATAAAGATTCCGAAGAATGATAATTCATATATAAAAGTTTTTTTTTTTAGAAATTATCAGTAAATTACTGATGATTTAAAAATATTTAATTATTAATTTTATCATTTAATATTTTCAGAATGTAATTTGTTTGATTTATTATTTAAAATCTGTTTTTGGTTATCATTATTATTGCATTTTATTTTATATTTTCATTTAGTAAGATCGGAAGAGCGTCGTGTAGGGAAAGAGTGTAGATCTCGGTGGTCGCCAAATTTTAACAATTTAATATATAGTACTATATACAGTAATTATTTTTACAATTAGCTTTTAATAATTTGAACATTTACAAATCTAAATTTTCTATATGAAATCTACATGATAATGAAAGATATATGAATGATATGTGGTTAAAAATCAAATAAGTTTTTAGGAATTATAATTTTAATTCTATGAATTAAAAAATAATAAATTTGATAGTTCTTGTTTAAATTAAAGAAAATTAATTATCTACAAAATCATACATGTATTAATTATCTACAAAATCATACACATGTATTGTTAACAAAATACATATATCTACAAAATACAGTACAGTGATATCTTGGTTAATAATGGTAATCCATTCCAGGATTACCGTCGTTATCCACGGTGCAATTTCTCATAAGATTTAATTAAGAAAATTGATTAATTTGTTCCGGCTCCTCTCCACAACCATAGTAAATATTAAAAATACAGATAAAACTCATTTAAAATGTCCTAAAAATATGGAAAATATCATTTATTTATTATAGTTGCTATAAAAAAAATTAACATTAATAAAATGAATTGTTCATGAAAACAGTTTTAATTATCAATCTTCACTAGAAAGACAATTGGGCTCACTTTGGAGTTTTTTGACAAACGAACCTGTAAACACTGATTAGCAGCTTATAAATTCAATGATTATTATATAAATAAGATTTGTTTTTGCTTTTTGGTGGCGAACGAACAGTGACACACACTCGCCGATTTATTGTCTATATGAACTGTAGGATCTCGGACAACTTTTTTCCTTCTAATGGAATCCGAAACTGCAACATCACACCACTTGCAGATGTCAAGTAATATATAACACAAACAAACAATAGAATCAGACTTTGTTTGCAGAATTTAAAATAATTATTGTCTCGAAATCATCTTTAAGAAACTAAAAACTAGTGAACTGTTGCATGTCTATTTTTAATTAATTAAATAATTTGTTTTCATTACTATATGTTAATTATCATTTATTTAAATATATTTTTATATGGTTATAATTTTATTAATTTTAATAATGATATTGTTGGATTTGAATTGATTATGATAAATAAAAAAATAACGATTAACAGCTGAGCTAACAAATCACGTGATGCAATGACGAGCTGTTTTACAGAGCTCTATTTTGTTGCATAATAGTTGTTAACCAAAGCCTGCATCTTTAACCAAGGTACAACTGTACTGTATTCATAAATAAATGACAAATAGTTAGTTTTTTACTGAACTTTTAATATACTGTATATATATATATTTTTTTTTTGTTTAGAAGTTTTGGAGAAGATAATTTCTTTGAGAATCAAAATATTTCCTACAAAATTCCATTAAAGCAAAATTTTTTCATATTCTTAAATATTAATGAAAAAATTAAGATACTACTAAATTAAAATTTATTTTTATTATTTATATTCTTTTGGGCATATACTTATATTCTGGGATTATGTTCTTAAATTGAATACTTTTAAATTTTAAAGATTCTAGTTTTATGATAAGACATTATTTGAATAAAACAAATCTCATTAAAATGTTCATGAATATATAAGATAAATATAAGAAAAATTCTCATTTATTCAGCATGCTTGAGGATTTAGTTGTGTTATTAAAAAAATATGCTGTTAGATAAAAAGTTACTTGGAACCAACAGCTTTATATGATGTTATATTAAAAATAAAATAGTTAACATGGGTATATTAGGGAAAAGTACATATATATATATTATTCAAGTTAATTACAGGTAGGCCTCGATTAGTGCGAGTTTGAATAATGCGATTTCGATTAGTGCGACTTATAAAAATGATACCGTTTTTCAGTTAGTGCGAGCAAATATTCGATTAATGAGTTGTAAGAATAGACCAATCTTACTAACAAAGGTCCGTCCCCTTTTATGATGTCAATTAACAAATTAATGTTAATTTTCAGTTAGTAAAACCGGATGAGGAATAGTCCAAGAACAGTCACTTGGCTTTGAAGGGGTGAAACACCAGAAAGATGGACTTTTTGCCATTAGCTATTTAACATTACTATTATTCAGCTTTGCTATTGTAAAGATTTTTGATTGATAAAAATTGATTTTTATTTTGGTTTCGATTTGGCAGTTGGTTTGATGATGGTATGAGACGCAATTCCTGGTAAGTTATTAATTTAGATGATGAACGACGATGTAAAATATGAAAATAAATATTTCTTAAACAGTTAATGTTAAGTTAGTATTGTGGTTATTCATCGTGAGGTTAGCTAATGGCCGGAATCTCACAAAGCAAGAACCAATTACCATATTTTACATATAGTTAATACTTCGAATAGTGTGAGAAATTCTTGGAACCAATTATTCGCACTAATTGAGGCTTACCTGTATTTAAAAAATATATGATTCATAAACTTTGAAGTAATAATACTTTAGGTATTTTGTCGTAATTAATGGTAATGTTATTACCATTAATTTTACCATTAACCACCAAATTATTTATTAATTACTCTGGAGATGCCACATAATACTGAATAATACAAAAATATGTCATTAAATAAGATAGTGAATTGCAGTATCCTGAAGAGAAATATCTATTAAAGTAAGAATGCATTAGACATATTGCAGGACTAAAGTTTTCAATTTGAGTTGGCCTGATCTGAAAAGTTAGTTTTTTCTTAAGTAAACAGATGATTGAATATTGAACATTTACACAAGTAAGCTTGATCATCAGTCTTTAAAAGATTTTTAAAATGATCCCTTAAAAGGCTTTTTAAATTTGTAAATAGTACTAATTGTACGACTTAAAATTATTCCATAGTATGCAGGTGCCAAAATAGAGAAAGATTGCTTAAAGATGTTAACATTTTTTTGTTTATTGTAAATGATTTATAGTTATTTTATTGTTAAAGACTTGCTGTAGTTTAATTATAACAATCAGATCTGTGACAAACCCATGACTTCATGATTTTAAATTAGTTGACCAGTATTGAGAATCAAACTACTGTAGAAACAAAAGAAAGAAAATTATATCAATAAGATTCATTGATAAGTCTGATATTTTTATTTGTTGCTCCTTAATATTATCTGATAAAGATCAATTATTTGTAATTCTTTCCATTGTGCATTTACTATAAAGTACATTTTAGTTAAGTGCCATTAAATGAAACATCTTTTCTAAGCACTAATAGCAATTGGTAGATGATGATCAAATAAAAATCAAAACTAATTTACTTATTTAAACATCATTACCAACTACTGTTAGTGCTTAGAAAAGATGTTTTGTTTAATTTACGTATAAAAGCAGTGCAAAAAGTGCTATTATTTTATAGCCAAACATTTATCTCATTTTAATTAAGTTAAGAATTTTAATTATATTTCCACTTTTTTTTTTATCAGATAGTGATATTTGTGTAATAATTACTTTTCTTTTAACATAATTTGATTTATCTTTCATGAGTCATGGTTTTTTACACTATTTTTATGAATTAAATTTTTATAGTTATATCTTTTGATAGAATTATTACTGTGCTATATACTTGATTGTTTATTTGGTTTGGTTTTATCAAGTATAATACCCTTTTACAGAATGTTTTTGAATGGTATTGGTTATTATTTGCTACTTTTATTTGCTTTTTACAAATACCTTTGGTTATTATTTTTTTATTTTTGAATATTTGTAATGCAGTTTGGTCTAAATGATTCTTATATCTTAAAAGAAAGTACATCAATGTATTTATTGCCATAATGAATAATTTATCAGCAATTAAGGAAGGACAATATGCTAACAAAAAAACTCTATTACTCAAATTTTCCTGATGCTTTTCTTAATATCACTTGTAGAGTTTGACTTGAATGTCAGCCCAATCAGAATAGACTGAGGTTTTCTTTTTAAATAAATAGATGATTGAATCTTGAACATTTTCATTTATAAACCTGAGTTTTAGTCTTTAGAAGACTATAAATTGATCCCTTAAAAGTTTTTTAAATTGGTAAACAGTATTTACTGAGCAATAGAAAATTATTCTGTGACACAGTTGCTGAAAGAGAAAGAGAGATTGTTAAATGATGCAAATCTGTTTCTATTTATTGCAATAATTTACTTTTTTATTATTATTAGGTAGTAGTTATAATAACTACTACCTAATAATAATAAAAAAGTAAATTATTGCAATAAATAGAAACAGATTTGCATCATTTAATAATTATTATGATAATTATTATTAATTATTATGATAACAATTGATGACCAAGTGTTAACAATTTCATGATATTAATTGTCCAGCATTGGTAATCAAGCTAATTTAGAAACAAGAAATGAAATCATTCTAGTAAGATTCTATAAAGGGCAGCCTTTACAGAATCTTATTAGAATGTAGAAGTTGAGAGTTCATATTGAACTCTCCTCACCTTTTAGTGTATGAAGAATCAACTGACTTGTGATTTTTGCAACTGTAGACTTACTATGAAGCACATATTTGAATGCTTTTATTTTAGTTTTAACATTTATTGTTTTCAATTGTTTAAACTTTATTGAAATTTTAATTATATTGTTTGTGCTAGGGATTCCTATATCATGAAATCAAAGTAAATCATAAATTATCCATTATGGACAATTATATAGTTTGGCAATTAATCAATTTTTTAAGCACAATGAATTAAATTAATATTTATAATAAAAGCACAAATTTTTCAGAGTTTTCTTTCTTATCAGTTCAAGTTTTTGAAAACACACTAGTTTCAGTAATTCTAATCAGCTTGTAAGCTGGAGTTTTTGAAAACACTTGAGTTTCAGTAATTCTATGCTATATACAGATATATCTCAATTATTGCGATTATTGTTGCCACGAAAAATGCTGCAATAATCGAATCCACGATAATCAAAATAAATAATACGTGTAAAATGGATGATCATTACCAAGGATTTTTCAAATCTATTAATTAAATTTTATATATGAGATAAAAAAGAAATGCGTTAAATGTGCTAATCTTCTAAGCTAATCACTCCACACTTCATGATAGATGTAGACTTGATATCATCCTCGTTTCTTTTAACATTCATTGTAGGGGTAAATAAGAAGTGAAATAAATATCCACATGTCAGGGCCACTGAGAGGGGGTGATACCTGAGACTTTTGTCATGGGCCCAGTGTCGAAAAGGGTCCGACTGTCCGGCTCCAACGTGACACATAACTTGTCCGATAATTCGCAGGCCATCACCAGTGCTAACTGTCTACCACCCAAAGCAGTTGTGCCAAAATCATTGTTGACCAAAATAATCTATTTCATATATAACAGTATGGTAAGATTCGATAAGACTAGCCTACCTTGTCGCGTCCAGTCGCACACCGTCCGGCCGAGATACGTGGTTAGAATCCAGCGCCGCCTGAATGATTCCGTCGAAACTGACTGTTTCCTTGAGAACGGAAACGCCGATATCTAGCCTGAGGATCGAATACAGTATTTTTTTTTTTCTCTCGACAAGCTGGTTTTTGTTTTTTCTTTGGTACTTTGGGATTATCCTATCGACTTCTCAAATTTCCAAAATAGACATTCTAAAAATTTAAGACTGTACAAATTATTAAAAGAGGTTATAGGGTTAGTACTTATAATCCAGGCAGGCCGGATGGCCTGCTGCTGCCTGCATAGGCCTGGCGGTAGCCAGGCCAAGCAAACGAAGCCTTACTGGTACTTACTCGCAAAATGAAGAGAAAACGAAGCCTTACTGGTACTTACTCGCAAAAATCTATGTGTGAACCGAATTTCGTTTTGCTTCAACGATCCTTTCGTGTTGGAACATCGATTCACACATTGATTTTTGTGAGTAAGTACCAGTAAGGCTTCGTTTGCTCGGCCTGGCTACCGCCAGGCCTACGCAGGCAGCGGCAGGCCATTTGGTCTGCCTGGCTGCCCCCCATAGGCCACCACAGGCCATCCAGCCTGCTTGGGCCTATAAGTACTAACCTATAACCTCTTTTAATAATTTGACAAAGTCTTAAATTTTTAGAATGTTTATTTTGGAAATTTGAGAGGTCTGCGAGCGGCACTGGCGCATGCGGCGCACGAGAGCCAGAAACGAGGCGACACCACTAGAAAATGAGACAAAGTCTGCCGTCATGCTTCAGTAGGCACTCGCCGACGTAGTCGAGAAACGTGCATATGCCATGGAAGCAGGCGCGCAAACGAGCCAAATACGACTTCCGAAGAGTTTCTGGTAGAATGAACGCATAGCGTAGTCTGTATGGAAGTGGCCTACGGACCAAGAGGACCTGGCTTCAAGTCCCATGGAAGACACAACAAAATTTATCAGGCGACAAAAATCGTCCGATAGGCTGAGGAAAAGGAAGAAGGCAGCGGAGGAGAGTAGGAGAGAGAATGGAAATGAGAGAAAACCCTCTAGAAAGAGAAACAAAAACAGGGAGAGAAGAGTAAACATTTTGCCTTCCGCCAGATGGCGCCGTGCGCTCTTGGCGAGCAGGCCAGAAGCAACGGTGTGTGACTGGACACGACAAGGTAGGCTAGTTTTATCAAATCTTACCAACAGTATTTTGATAGATGAAGGTTTTGTGATTGTAAAGTATGCAACTGTATAGTGTAGGCTGGGTGTGGTATGTACTATATCAAATTTTGAATTTATTACACACTTTTTCAAATAAATGTTTAATGATTTATATGATTTATTTTATTAAACTAAAGTGATGAACTTTTTTATGTAGGGCCCGGACCACAGACTTGTCACGGGCCTGAAAATTTCTCTTGGCAGCCCTGTCATGTGTACTTCAAGCAAAGGTGGACAGTTACTGGTGAGTGGTGAGTAGGTACTGTCGGATAAAAACAAAGTGCTACAAGAGAGCTACCTGGAGAATGATGACTCGAACTAAATGTAATTCTGGTTGCATATGTAGTGGGCAACATCTCTCAATCGTGATAATTCGAATTTGGAGCATAATAATTGGAATTTTGGTATCAAACTATAAACCGCGATAATCGAGGTGTTCCCGTAAATGAAAGTTTATTCTATTGATCATTATAACATTTGTTAGTATTATTTTTTCTAGGTGGTCTAGCGGTATGACATTGGGACGTTAGCCCAAAGGTCCCTGGTTCATTCCTGGGCCGAGGCAGATTTTTTCTTTAGACAAATTAGTTAAAAATTCTAGTTTAATTATTAATTAATAGATGGTGCCATTCATTGATTTTAATAAAATAATTACGAGATGGCGCTAATATTAGATTTAAATTTGTTTTGAATCATTAAAAGTTACTGTTAAAGTTTCAAGGGCTATAATTTGGTTAGTAAATTTAGATTATTTGGTATCAAACTGTATTATTAAAATTATAAAACAATTTTGAATTATTGTATAAATTTCCATAGTAGCCATTAGAGTATTGGATGAGTTATTCAAAATGACACATTTTTGTGTGTCAGATATGTTACCTATTTGTTTTTGTATTCACTGAAAAGATTATATTTCCATATTTCTTTCTATATTGTTTTTGCTGTTGGAAAATAAAGTCTTTATTTTATTTCACTGGATTTATATACTTTTGTAATATGCTTCTTTCATTAATATACTGTTCATTTTACTTCTTTTAATGTCATTTTTATGTTGTTTAAAGAACAATTTTTCAACACAGCACTGTTTCAATAATTTGTATTTATATACAATTTTTCAATATTTTGATTCTTGATTATGGATATCATATGAAATTGTATTTTTTATTTTGTTATTTGTTAATAGCTTGAATTCATTTTTATTTTGTTTTTCAATTCTTTTTGTATTCAACTTTTAATATTTTCTTGCATGTAGATGTTGAAAATTATTTCTCAATCAATTACCTGGTCATTGGGAATCATTCATAAATTATGTTATGCTGTTTCAAATACTTTTTGATCATCTTCATCATTTTTTCATCATAATAAATTTGGTCCCCTGTCCATGATACTATAAATTTGAAGATCCTCGTTTACTTAAAATATTTTCTCCAATTTTATGTAAAAATAAAAAAAATGTATAAAATAATTGAAAATAGGAATTATTTTATACTAGTAGCAAGGTGTCCATAATTAAAGTTCCCCTATTCAGGTACAGCAGTTATTATTCATCAGAAAATTATGAAATTGGATACTCCTTAATAAAGGGATGGGAAAGACATTCAGTGGAAAAAATTTTAGTTCCAAATATTTCCATTAGAGAAGATATTTCTATTGGGTTATTCAGAAAGTAATTATGTTTTTTCTTATCAGTGGCATTAGTTGTATTTTTACCCACCAATTTCATTCTAAGCCATATGTCATAATAATTTTGACAGTTGACATTTCAAGATATATTTATAAAAAATTTTTTTTTGATTCTGTGCAGTAGGTTTTTTTTTTGTGTCCTATCAAAAATGGAAAATAAAATGGAGATTTTTCAGGCATGTTTACTTTTTTATTACTGAAAAAGTAACATTGCTGTTCAAGCAAGAAAAGAGTTATGTGAAGTATCGGGAGAAGATGTGTTAACAAAATGCTAGTGCCAAAACTGGTTTGTAAAATTTCATTCTGACAATTTTGATGTTAAAGGTGCACCACTTGCGGGAAAGTTAGTTGAAACTGATGATGGAAAAATAAAGGTATTGGTTGAAGCATACCACTAAATAACAACATGAGAAATTGCTACAAGATTGAATTTATTGAATTCAACTATCATGACCAGTTGAAATGTTGATATTTTGGGTTCCACATGTTCTCAAAGAAAGATTTGCTCCATTGCATCAACATCTGGTATTTGTTGCTCAAGTATGAAGAAAATGATCCCTTTCTGAAGCGGATCATAAATGTTGATGAAAAATAGATTGTTTACAATAAAGTTGAACGCAAGTGATCATGGAGTAGAAGAAATTAACAAAGTTGAATGCAAGCGATCATGGAGCAGAAGAAATGAACCAGCTTGTTGAATGCAAGTGGTCATGGAGCAGAAGAAATGAACTGGCTCAAAGCACTCCTAGACCCCATTGGAGCAGAAGAAATGAACCTGCTCAAAGCACTCCGAAACCCAATATTCATAAAAAAAATGCTGCTCTTTGGTGGGATTTCAAGGAATTTTTTTTTAGCTTCTTCCATACAATTTCACAATTAATTCAGAAGTATACTGCCACCAATTGGACAAATTGAGTGATTCCATCATACAGAAGAGGCCAGAATTGATTAACAGAAAAAGAATAATGTTTCACCATGACAATGCCAAACTTCATACAAGTTTGATGAATTGCCAGAAGCTGTTACAGCTTGGATGGGATATGCTACCATACTCACCATATTCACCATATCTGGCACTCTCCGATTATTACTTATTCTGGTCTTTACAGAATTCTTTACATGGCAAAGTTTAAATGAGGATGTCAAAAATCACTTGGTTCAGTTTTAGATCGGAAGAGGATATCAAAAATCACATGGTTCAGTTTTTTGCAAGCAAAGATCAGAAATTCTACGAGCATGGTATCATGCTACTACCAGAAAGATGGTAACATGTGTTGGATCAAAATGGTCAATAGATAATTAATTAAAATATTTATATATTGCAAAAAAATTATCGTTCATTTTCATGAAAAAACGAAATTACTTTCCGAACAACCCAATATTTTATTAATAAATTACACATTTAGCTACATTATTGATTTGTAATATTAGACAAAATCCTGTTCGACATGATGGCTACTGTTGTCAGCTACTGTGAAATCTGAAAATGGCATGTTCAACAGCCATGCTGAACAAAGTGAGTACCTCAAAATATTGAGCCTGTGGTGCAAAATGTTGTCTTTAAGATCAGCTAAGATTTTCGTGTTGTCATGGCTGACTAGATCTTTCAAATAACCACACAGCCAAAAATTGCATGGATTCAGATCTGGAGATCAGGCAGGCCAGATATTATGGAATTGGCAGTTTGTGACTCTTTCTTCTGTAAATTGTCTTTTGAGAACATCTTTAACACAACATGGAATGTGTGGAGAAGCTTTGTCTTGCATGAAGATTGTTCATCCAAGGTTTTGACATGCTTGCAGAGCTAGAACAATTGAGTTGTTTAACAGAGGTGCATATTGCTGCCCTGTGATAGAACATGTCACTTAACCTGATGGAGTTAACTTCTCAAAGAAGTATGGCCCCAGAATAAATGATGTCGAAAATCCACACCATACTATTATGTTTGGAGAATGCAACAGAACTTCTAGGATCTAGCAGGAATTTTTTGAATCCCAAATTTGGCAGTTGTGAGTATTTACTGAAAATGCATTTCATCTAACCAGAGGATGTTCCAAGGTCATTCGAAATTGACCTCACAGTGAGCAAAAAATTGTAGTGAGAATGATAGTTGTGCATCGAAATCATATGAAAGCAACTGCTGAACGTTTGTATGGATAATACCGTAGGATATTTTGAAGGATCTTATGGATAGCATAAGATAGCTTATCCAATGCTGCTGCGACATGATTAACACTAGTGTTGCCCATAAAGTTTGAAGTTCTGTCTTCTTCCACCTGAAATCGCAACCTCTTCTACTACTTTCTTGCAAATGGGTTTCTTCCTCTTCCAGGATGAGCAGCCAACAATCCTGTTGCTTCAAATTTCTTTATCATTTTTCAGAGTCCTTTAGAAGTGATTGGACCTCTTTGAAAACTCTTCAAACTCCAAAATTTCTGCAAAGCTGCTGCTGCAGAATTGGTGTTTTGTTAAAAGAATTTTACTAGCAAAGTGCAATCTTATAAACTGAGAGTCATTTTGAGTGGCAAAGACACTGGAAACAATTCTTCTGCAATTGTTTCAATCTTTTATAGTGCAAAAGCTGATAAATGATGATGTTTCAAACATTTGCATTGTGCTATGGGTAGTTAACAGAAAAGTGCCCTCTAGAGGTAATATTTGGAACTAAATTTTTTTCTGAATACCTCCCATTCCTTTAAGATGTATCCAAAGTTTCATAATTTTCTGATGAATAGTAACAGTTTTAGGTAGCTCTGAATAAGGGAATTTTAATTATAGAGACTCTGTACTTTGTTACATATACTTTATGCTTTAACTTACAAATAAACCTTCAAACAACTGGATATAAATGACTTAGAACTAGATATATATCTTGCATTTTATAACAAATATATTTCTAAATATTTTACACTATAGTCATATTTTTCAAACAATTAAACAAAAAATTTTATATTTTATAAAAAAAATTTAATTGTAGAAATGTAAAACTCATAATTTTTACAGTGTGACCTGACAATTTGTATGACCCTCCCTCCCCTAACAGCATGATGTAGTTTGTGGATGCTTCCTTATGAGATATTCTTCTTTTTTGTATAATCTTAATTAAGTTTTATAATAATGGAGTAGAAAATTTTTCAGTTAATCCTTATTTAATGAAGATTCCTTTTAAGTACTGAGCTTTCTATTGCTATCAGGAAAGTGGATAGTTAAAATAAAAGATTTTACTAAAATGCATAAATAATTAATCTTTATTTAAAATTGTCTAAAGTAATAGTAGGAATATAGTTAAGGCTTTTTCTAGCAAATTATTATACTATATTTATTCTATCTTTGTAAATATAGATGAAAAAAATTCATTTTTTAGTACTGATCTGCTTTGATTTTAGAGTTCATACCAATTATAAAATGAATATTGTTTATAAATTTTTTTTATGCTTTGTTGTAATGGTTATTAACATATTTTTTATGAATGATAGTTCCTGAACGAATTAATTCAGATCTGGAAATTGCTCATAAAGTAAGAATGCGTTACCCAATATTCAATTTCCCATAGACATAATGTTAAATTCAAGTTCCATTCTCATCAATGCAATTTGATCATAATAAAATTACATAAAAGCCAATAAAAGAAATGAAGAAAATATAGCTATTAAATCAGGCAAATTATAATAATTTCTTTAAAATGTTAAAAAATTTTTATTCATAAATATTTCATTATTATTGACAGATAAATATATGATCTTTAATGCAGATAAACTATTATCTTAGGTACAATCTGAGAATGGAAGTTCTTTATATTATATGCTGATAAAACCAAAGGATACACTATCAATATAATAAACAAAAATATAACTCTGTCTAGCATCAAATTAAAATAATAGCAAAAAAATACAAGCAATTCCTGACTTACATAAGTGGATTATTCTGTGAAATTCTGCATAAATTGAATCTATGTATGTTGGAGCATACATTATACAATACTACTAGCTCATAAAAACTTAACATTAAAAATAATTACATTAAAGAATAAGTATTTAATTTGAATGATAAAGCAATCGCTTACCATCTTCCAGAATCTGGATTCAATTGAGAGTCTCACATATCCAATTTTTTTCAAGAAGAGTTGATTTGGGCTGGTTCTTTAACTAAAATTAACCTTACATAAGTCAGAAATTGCTGGTATAATTTTAAGTAAATTTATTAATTTGTTAAAACATTAATTTAGTAAAACAATTATGTTTATAATAATTAACATTTAATTGTTTATTTCTTTTTATTCGCTAACAGTTAATGATTAATAGCATAAAAAACAGAAATGGATATAAGATACAGATATATTAGTATGCACAAAAATGCACATATATCTTTTCATTTAAAATCTTAAAGAAATGTTTAATATGATAAAGAACATTATTATCTTTGATATTGATATAACATTACATTCCCTTTTTTATATATAGCCAGCCCTTCTATGGGGTTCTTTGGAAATTCAATTTTCTTTTGTTCTATAACAACTAGTTAGTTTATAGCACATCAACTAGTTAGTTAGTTATATTATTAATTATTAATTATATTATTATTTTATCTGCAAAGACTATAAATACAGCAAAACATATAAGGAAGGGGCTCTGTTTTAAAATAAAATATAATAATATAAAGAAAAATTTTTTGAACATTATTAATCTTTAAATTGAATTTATATTAATAAAAATAGAGAGGAAGACTTATTAACAATTTAGATTGCATATGGGCCAAAAGTTCTAGTTATGCCACTGATTAGCTGATAGTTATTCATGCATGAAAGATTAGATAGGTGAGAGGAGGATTTGTTATAAGAAAAACAGAAATTTTTTGTGTTTTATAAAATTCCTTTTTTCATATTTAAAGTACAGTGTAAATAGTTAATTCATTCTCTTGCACACACCTGATATGGACAATCCTACATTGATATGGTAATTGTCCATATCCATATAGGATTTTCTATAATAGAAAAAAGATGTCTATGTAAAATGAAACAAAGAACAACAAAATGTATGTTCAAAATCAGCCAAATAATCAATAAATTTAGTTGAAAAGATTATTATGCAAAACAATAATACAATAGATACAACACCATAAATTGTGAGCACTCAAATTAAATCTCAGGTTTGTCTGCAGCTCAGTATTCACCTTACATGAAGCAATTTACAAAGTTGGTTCACATTTATTTACATATATCTCACAGGCAATTTATACTTCCTGTTTACAAATTATTTTTGACAATCATATTATTGTCACAAGTTACGATAAATTAGTTTTTCCACATATGGTTCATCAATAAAAGGCAGTTCTCTAACTTATTCATGAGATCTTAATTCAGCCATGTTGATATTCACATTGGATGATGTCATTACATCATCTTCAAAGATAAGATCACTTTATCTTTTCTACAATTTTTGAAATATTGAATCAGGAATGTAAGTATCTTTTATCCAAACTAAGTATAATACTCAATAATAAATATAATAATAAAATAAAGTAAAAGTTTGGGTTTATTCCTTACATGCTTAGAAATTCATTATTTTGTATAAAAGTAGAAAGATAAGCATAATCATGTGAAAATAGTCTGTATATAAAATGTAATAAAAATAAAGAAATAAAAGTATATAAAGAATATACTTTGTTCATATTTCAAAGTATATGCTCATATTTCTTATTATATAAGTATTTAATAGAAATGTTCTCTAAAAACTTTTCTCATCTAGAAGTAAAAGAAATAATAAGAGATAAGCTGATCAGAAATATATTATGATTTCAATGTTTGGTTGACAACTATAATTGACAAATTAGAAGTCTTCAGAAGTAGTCATAAATAAGTTAAGAAAATTAGTTATATTGCAAAGTTGCTAATTTTAATGAACAAATAATAAATAATTATACCTAACTTAATGGTCTAATGACTCTGCAAATCCAGGGTTCAGTCTGAGCTCAGGTCTTTTATTATTTCCTAAAATAAATAAATATCTATCAAAATTTAACATCTAACTGGCAAAAATTAACAACCAGAAACTTATAACTAGAAGTATCAAATAAGTGTTAGATGTAGACTGACAAAAACGATGTTAGAAACTTATGCTAATAAATTGAATAAATTCTCAAAAACAAGTTAAATTAACAAAAATATAAAATATATTATACTCAAAAACACTTACAAAAGTGTAAACAAAGCTTTATTTAAGTGACGATAAAGCTCAATTCAAATAACCAGCAAAACATATTTAATTAAAATTCAACTACCCAAAATTATAATTATTCACAATAAATAACCTTAAATCTTACTTAAATTCTAATACTTCCATCGACGATACAAACTTCAAGCAACTGTAGATCTTTACAAGAAATTCAATTGTCATTTAGCCAATTTTACATCAATACAACACCTCATGTGTCGTTGGTTGTGTACATTTTTATACCTTGTGACTTACAATCCCGATCTTGGCTCATTTGCATAATGTTGTGCAACAATTTAACTTTTCTTAGTTTACGGAGTAATAAATTCATGTCATCCTCTCTACAGTTTAATTATAAACTGAACAAAACATCGATAAGAGATCATTCTTATATTCTCCCATCTTATCAGTAGTAACTTATTTAGATTAAATGATGTCACTAGCCAGGAAAGATCATTCAGAAGATGGCTATCCGTTCTGTAAGACATGATTGCTAAATACTGAGACTAAGAACGTGCAAAGTAAGTCAGAGTAAGTCAGCGCTTAAACTAAAATATAATACATTAAATAATAATGAAAATACTGATAAATAATAAAAGAGCATAAAAAAAATAATAAACAGGATAGGGTCAGAGTTAACCTCTTCACAATATCTCAATGTTACAATAGAATAATAAAAGGTTAAATTTGTTATTGAGAAGTAGCATTGTTCATTAATTCAAATCAGTTTCTTAACCTGTTGTCCACAGATCACTTATGTTCAATGGAATTCTTGTAGGTAGTCTGTAGCAGCAATAAATTTAATTACTTAAATGCTTAAGATCTGCACCCTTCCAGTATTATCCATGTTTTTTACATCAGATGGTCTGTGGTAAGTAAAGAAATGCTTACAATGGTCTTTGGTTGAAAAAAAGATTGAGAACTGCTGATTTAGATAACCCATTATAATCATATGAAATGTTAACATAAATATATTTTTTTATATTGAAATATTATATTATTATTTTTTATGTTTTGTATTTTGATTTTTAGACTATTTGAAAACTTAAGATTGAGTAAATATCTTAAATTGACTTTAAATACTCTGCTTTAAAGTGTTTACATTTAGACAACCGATAAAATTATTTCAAGGATCAGCATTCTAGTTTTCTATGGTTATAAGTTTATAATATGAATATAATAAAATGAAATCTGTTATTTAGGCTATAGAATATAATGGTGAACGAACCTTGGAGGGAATCTCCAAGTTTCTAGAAACTGATGGAGAATACGGTCGAGCTGCTCCTGATGAGGTAATTGATAAGTTTTAATTATTCAAATAATAATGTGAACTATTTCATTAGGTGATAGAATATGATGGAAAACGTTCACTTGAAGAACTTATGAACTTTATTGATTCTGGTGGGAAAATAACAAAGGTTAGAAACTAATACTACTAAAATTGGTGATGGATAATTCTTTACCTATATCACATTCTGATATCTCTTCAATCTAGATTTCATTTAATTTCTCTTTTTTTTATATAGATCGGAAGAGCGTCGTGTAGGGAAAGAGTGTAGATCTCGGTGGTTTAAAAATGAAAACAACCATTAATTAACATCGAATACGGTACAAAAACAAATTAACAATATTCTGTATAAATAAAAACAATAAAAGCATTCAAACAAAATTTTTATTTCAAATACTAACAAAAAATTATTAAATTTATTCTGGCGATATAGAAATATTTATATCAGTAATTTATTGATACATTATATATATATTTATATTATTTTCATGTTGTATAAATAAATTCATAAAATTTTAGCCAGTATAATCTCCTTAGTCTATTAAAAATTTGACCATACACTTATCTGCACACATTATAATCAAATAGTAAGCTGATCAGACTACCACTGTCATCTGTAGTTTAATTATTTTGTAGAGACAGTTGAATGAATGTAATCATATGATAAGAAGAAAATCTCCATCTTCCATAAAAATAATTTTATCATTCTGATCCTGATTGATTTATCATCTGATCATCTCCATTAATATTAGAAAAATCTGAGTCAATCTTGAAAAATCTGCTATCATATTGTGTTTACTAGAATAAATAGTTTAATTTTAATCATTTTCATATATTTAAAAATAGTGTTTATAAAAATATAGTCTAATGAGATTTTGAAATATTTATTTTAGGAACCTGAAGATGAGGATGATGATAAATCAAAAGAACCAGATGCCAAAAAAGATGAATTATGAAAATTTATTTATTTATATATTTCATCATGGGAAAAATTCAGTCTTCAATTTTTACTGATATATTATCTGTATTTTCATCAGGGAAAGAATAAATGTATTTGTTTTTGTTATTTTTAACTGAATTTATAATTTAAATCTTTTACTTCCTATTAAAAATCTGATGTCTTATTTAAAGAAATGATCTTATTATTTTATATCATAATACAGATATTATGACCCAATATTTGATATAGGCACAAGTTTTGTGAGAACTGTTATATTCATTTATTCGTTATTGACAAATGCGGAATCTATTTTATTAATTTTTTATGGATGATATATATTAGTACAAATGAACTGCTTTCAGAAAAGAGTTATTTTATAATCTGTATTCCAAATAGTTTTTGCATTTTTTTCTATTCGCGACTCATTTTATTTATTTCACAACCCACTAAAGAGTCATGACCTACAAAACTCTACTATAGAGAATCTGTTTCCTCAACCAATTTTAATATACAGTATTTACATGTATGTTCAGAACAATAGAGTATTATCGTCCATTATGGTTTTTTCCGAAAAATCTGAAGACCGCTAATATTCAAAAATATAAAAACCTTTTTATAAAAATCTTAAAATAACAGATAGCCATTTGATAACGAAACACAATATAACAATCGTAAACATAATCCTAAATAACAGTAAAGTTTAACAGTTGGCTTTTTGAGACGACTATTGGATTTCAAAATTATAAGATTTTGAAACGTTGCCTTGAGTTTTGACCGAAACTTTTCGTATTTATTGCATAACAGCAATTTTAAAAATACTGAAGGGATGGAATCGAAATACCGATGATAACACAGCAAAGAACAACAAATAAATACGACACGCTTTTTTGTTAATAGCTCTGCTTTCAGATTGTAAAGCTACTTTTTTCACTTGCTTGTGATCATCAACATATATAACAAACAATCTCGTACAACGTAACAATGGTAAAAGAAATATATGTATTAGTCATCTTCTATTACGAGTCAGTATATCAATAGATTTTATTATTTCGAACGGAAAGTATTCGAGAAATAAAAATTGTGAATAATGTTAACATTCGCCTAATTAAATCAAGAGATTCGACATTTTTTTTGTTTTGTAAGATCAGTACTACGACTATTGTGAAGGATTTACCGAAAATGGTACTACGCAATTGTGAAGAATTTGCCAAAAATGGTGACTTCTATTAATAATACATTACAATTGTAAAATTTCAAGCAAAAATTTAAAAATACAAACACTATTGACTAAATGTGCTCGATTTACTTAGAAACTGCAAGGAGACATTAAATCTGAAGAGTGTGATTCCGATAACTATATCTACTCAAAAACATCTAATATATAAAATAAGCCAGGTACAGTACGTACTAAGAAATTAGAATATTTGTTACAATTTATATGTTACTTTGGCTGCTGCTGATATATTTTCTTAAATCATCGGCCAAAGAGCCACAATAAATATTCTAATTTATTATTATTGAATTTAAATTACTTTTATATATACACCTAGCCCTCGATTTGCACGGCACTCAATTTACACGGTTTTTAAATGAATACAAAAAAATTTTTTTGGGTTTTATTTGGATTGTTTTGCATTATGCCATTTATAAATTAAAAGAGTATCATATTGTCACGATCTGTGGGTTTACGAGTTCGTAGAGATTAATAAAGAGTGAATACAGCTATATTTCGTATAGTCCAATTTATTTACACAAAAAAATAATCTTGTTTCACTATAATTAAATTCAATACAAAATCCGATAATTATCTCATACAATACTAATCGGTGTCTTTAATTCAGAATAACTCAGTTCTTAGTCCACTTTCGCTTTCACGCTTTCACAATTATTCATTATTAATTTTTACTGTCCAAGTTTCGCAGTTCAATTAAACTCAACTCAGGCTTGAAGTTCATCTATTTATACAATTTTCCTCCATTCTAGATCATATGATAACTGTCAAGTTACTTCGATTGGGTGACAACATAGAAACATAACATTATCACGTTTCTATGAACAGTCTGTATGTGTATGAACAATCTGTTGGGCACCAGTTTTCAATTCACAAAATAAAGGACAAAATGTCCATTTTAGAAAATAAATCTGAAGAACGAACTGTCTCCTTAAATAAAGGACATATGGTTACGTATATATTTTGCATGTTTTTTTGATTAGATGATATTTATTTTTTAAATGAAAATCATTTTTCTGAGAAATTCTAATAAAAATATGTTAATATATCATTATTGTTCAGTCTATAAGTTTTTATTCTATAGTATTCTTTACAAATATTTCTATTAAGATCCGCCAAGCTTAGATATGACCTTTAGTGGATTTTTTTGGAACTATTCAAAGGGTGAATCTTTTCAATAGTGATGGGTCGCGAAAAGTCGACTCCTCAAGCCTGAAAGTCAGAAATCGAACGAAGTCGATCCACGCCGTCTGGTAGCAATTACCGCCACAATATTTATTTTGAATCGCAAATGGGTAAAAGAACTACTGTAAAAAGGACATTATAACATTCAATAAAGTTTAAAAAATGAGTAGAAAAATAAACCGTCAATCTCAGTTTTTATAATCAGATTGATCCTTCCACAGATGTGTGCAGTCTATAGCTGGATATGCTTTCCTCGCTACTTTTCATTCTTGTTAAGTACTAAGTGGCAGGACTGTTTTCAAAACTCATTTTATGCCATCCACTCCCAAACAGAATGAAATGGATGGTTAAATCCGCTGTCAGTCCGCTGTTTGTATGAAATATGGAAGCAAGTGATAGAACGAACCGAAAGAAAATATCATCTCAATTATTGCAATTGGTGTTGTTGCAACAGGAGTCTCTGTATAAATTATTTCTTTTAATATTTTCTGATCTTCGGGCAAAAAGTATTTTCAGAATTATCCGATAAGATTCACTTTCTAATAAATTTATAATTAATATGAAACATATTACTCCACATCTTACATAAAACTTAGAGTTTTATGTAAAGAACTTAGAGTTTTATGTTTTAAAACTTAGAGTTTAGAGAGATCAAAATTCAATTGATAGTTTATTAACATCTACAGAAATGTTAGATTACGTCTGATCCTCTGCGTCTACGCTTCGCGCAGACGCAGAGCACACCTCGGAGTCGACTCCTCGCATGCGAACTGAACACTGAAGTCGGAATCGACGGAGTCGAATTTTCTTGACTCCAGGCTTCATTCGGGCACAACACTACTTTTCAATACATGAACAAGCTTCAAGGTTGATACTAAAAAAAAGTATATGTGCGAGAATTCTGGTAAACATACGGGAATTTTGGATATATGTATGAAGTACGAGGATACGTCTATCTCGTACTTCGAAATTTACGATAATTTTCAGAATTCTTTCTTTTAAGAATAAAAATCAAAAATTTTTCTTCAACCAAAAAGTAGTCTATCAGTTTGTATACTTAATTTTTCCCTTCGTTTCTAATCAATGAGAAATGAGTATAGTCCTAGTCCATTCAAGTAGGACCGGTGGACATATTCCATTTAAACTGTATTTAGGAGAAATAAATAGTAAGAAAAGTTAAAGTACTTTAATTTTTAACGCTAACCATTTCAAACAATAGCTAATTGTGGAGTGTATCTTTCACAATTGGAATGGCTTGCAGCGTTTTTAAGTAACCGCAATCTAGAAAAACTTTACAAAATTTATATTACAGTATTTTTAATTTTCAATTTTTCAAATTTATCAATGTAATATAAGTATATTTGTCACATTATTGTAATAAGTAATTTTGTAATAAAATGTAAACGTAATATAAGTTTTCAATAAAACTCAAATTATCTTCTATATTATAATTAGTCAAACGTGGCTGGCTGGAGTCCCTTTTTCGAACGAACCACTGTACCGATTTCTATAAATAGGGTATCGTTAGAAAGGACTAATTTTCGGATGTCTGCGACAACAGATCTTTTTTTTATTTGGCCATTTTTTAGGGCCCTAGAGGCCGAATTTCTATTTTATGACAATAAATATCAATAGATGGCGCTAAGTGTCAAAGAAAGGGGCAACAGATAACTTACCTGCATTACTATTATTGGATTTTTACAGAATTACTTAGCTAAAAGAATTATTACTGAATATGATACGGGATACTGTTCAGCTAATCTTTTCACACCTTATTTAACTTTTTCATTGGATGTTTTATTTCAAAAGATATTTTATGTTGAATTTTGCAGTTAAGCCTGTTCTATATCCATAATTACGATGATGATATGTAATATATCTGAAATGAAATTTGCTTATATTTTATCACACAATGAAATTATAACCATTCATCATGCTGTAAACTACCCTCTTCACGGGAGTGCAGCCCCACCCCACGGGAACCCCGGTGCCCGTGGGGAGATGAAACTGGGTGCAGCCTACCGGGGAGATGAAACCGGGTCCCATGGGCCTGGGCCCCGCGGGCCCACCCGTGGAGTGGGGCCGTCGGGGGCACGGCGCCCTTGGGGTGCAGCCTCCACGGGCCCCGGACCCCCATGCAATTACTACACATTTGAACTAATGCTTAATAAAATATATTGTGCAATTACTACACACTTGAACTAATGCTTAATAAAATATATAGTAATAAATTTGCAAGATGAGCTATTATTATACGATATGCTGTTATATAAAGTATTATAAGATTAGATCAACATGCTGTTATTTAAAGTATTATAAGATTAGATCACAATAGTATTAATATATTTCCGCTGTCGGCCGGATTGGCCGCGTGGAAACGCTTCGGCTTTCCACTCTGGAAGACCCGGGTCCCACCCCTTGAAAATATTTATCATGGGGTCCGGGCCCGGCCTGTCGATCCCCGTCCTCCACAATCCGGCTGACCCCTCCGCAGGGGTGGGCAGCCTGTGGAAGGGCTTGTTTCGCCCCGTCACTTAGTATTCTCCCTGAATGGTATGTGGCGTCATCTGTTAACAAAAAAAAATATATATATATATATATTTCCGCTCATTTATATGAGCGGGGAATTTCTAGTATTCATTATACAAGTATATAGCAACGTCTCTTAAACATATAAAAACGTTATCAGAAAAATATTGAATTGATAGCAGTAATATATCCGAAGCTGAAGAATTAGATTTAGTTGAAATCAGCATTGAAGGAATTAATTTATTATTCGATTCCGAACAGTATTCAAGTTAATGAAAAATTAATATAGTAAAACCAAAAAATAATTAATAAAATGTTTATTATTTGGTATATGAATGTTTCTAAATTTAAGAAAAAGTTTATTTTGCGTGGTATAATAGTGCATATTGGAGTACTACACCTTGAAACATTCATATACCAAATAATAAATTTAAGAAAAAGTTTATTTTGCGTGGTATAATAGTGCATATTGGAGTACTACACCTTTTTATTAATTATTTGGATCTGGTCGTCTTATCAAATTTATGTTAGTAAATATGTGTGGCCACTAAAAGAAAGTCAATTTGCTATATCGTCGATTTTACGATGTTACTAGTGGGATAAACCAATGTAGCGGGACAGTTTCACTCGTTGCTAGTATTGAGCAGTCTATCCATATATTTAGATCGTTGCTGCTGACCTACTGGAGATGTAGGCATGAAAATGCCTCGCCTCTTAGTGCCCACCGGATAGAAAGCAGCATTAAACTATATGGTTAAAGGAAGCAATTATCTGATTTAATTTTAGATCACCAAACAAAAAATTTCGTTTACGTTTGCTATTGACATCAATTGCCCAGATATTTGAATATTAATTGGATTACCACCAGCTGGATTGACCACATGGAAACTCTTAGGCTTTCACAAGGAAATCGAGTTTCGATTCTGTATCTCATTCTTTGGAAAATTTAATCAAGCGGTCCAGGCCAAGTCCGTCAATCTCAGTTTTTATAATCAGATTGATCCTTCCACAGATGTGTGCAGTCTATAGCTGGATATGCTTTCCTCGCTACTTTTCATTCTTGTTAAGTACTAAGTGGCAGGACTGTTTTCAAAACTCATTTTATGCCATCCACTCCCAAACAGAATGAAATGGATGGTTAAATCCGCTGTCAGGTGAAGAATAAGGTCAATAGACCGAGCCCGAATCTCTCCTGAAAAATCTGGATATGTGAAACTAGAATTGAACCTGAATCCTAAAATCTAATGTTAAGCCAACGCTTAGATCGCGGTAATCAGGCCGACGAACGGAAAAGTTCGTAAATCCTACAGAGAAGGAAAGAAGATCCATCTCTGGCTGATGAAGTCTTTCTTTTGCAGTTTTGATTCAAATTTTAACTTAATGGTTATGGCGGCTTAACCTACCTAACCTATCTCACGAGGGATATACTGCATCTGGCGGCGGCCACTTATAGAGCCCATCATAGACTGGCCAACACCCATAATAGGATCAACGGGATGGTTAAAGGATGGGGTTCAACGAGCCGGGCCCGGACCCCTCCTGAAAAACTGGAGGTGGGGGGGAACCGGATCCTCCAGGGTGTTAAGCCACAGCTTTAACACGCGGCCATCCGTTTAACTTAATGAATAAATAAATTTTTAAATCAAATATGTTCAATGTGTTATATTCAAATTATACAATAACCACGCAGTAGAACTCGAGTTCGCGTCCCGGGTCTGGTAACTCCTGAAAAATTTTTTCGGGGTGCTGTGCCCGGCCCGGCCCCGTCCTTCACCATCCGGTCCCCCTCCACGGGTGTTGGTGCAGCCCGTGGTTGGAACTGGCCCCGTCCCTTAATCTCCTGATTGGAAAGAGGCGTAAAATATGAAAAAAAAAAAATTATATAATAACACATTGAACTTACAATAAAGTTAGGATTTTTGTAACAGATATCATAACTTTCCACTCAGACTGAGTACTAAGTGGCGGGTTGAAACAAGCCTTCCACAAGATGCCCAGCCCTGCGGAGGGATCAGTCGCATTGTGGAGGTAGGGGATCAATGGGCCGGACCTATATCCCATGGAAATATTTCTAAGGGATAGGACCCGAGTCATCTAGTATGAAAAACCGCGGGTTTCAATTCCGCCAAATAAAGTACTATATATCTCATAAGCGATATGGCGGTTAGAATTAACCTAATCGCGCAGTCATCCGCCTGACATTTAGTCTGGATGGAAAGCCGAAGCATTTTCACGTGTCCAATCGGTATTTCTTTATTTTCTGAAATTAGTTTTAACCGTTCACAAAATAATCATTATTTTATAAAATTATGAATAAAATGAATTGAACACTAGAGAATAAAATAATGTTTGAGCCCTATATAAAAAATGATATAAACCTCATTTCTCTAAAGTATTTTAATTAATTAATAAAATAAAATATAAAAGTTCAAGAATCTAAATATCTTGTGAAATCTTCACTCTCTCTCTCCTTTGGTAATAAATATGCTGCATCATACATTCGTAATACTGTATATGGATCTCTCAACTTTTACATCACAAAAAATAAACTTATTTTAACGATTTTATTCTTACATAATAGTCTATATTTTGTGAAGATTCGATGCAATATAGAAAAAATAACTGTAATTTTCATGCTCAGCATACTTTAATTATTAAACGATAGCGAAATACTTATACACAAAATAAATTATGCAAACCTGCATTATCTCTAATTCATTCTAATAAATTAATAATTAATAAATTAATAATTTAAAAAATTTTTTAAATTATTTCTACGAGTCATTTGTTGTTCTCACACGCAAAGCATTATGGATGCGAAATCTGGCCTGAGTTGCGTCCAAGTTTGATAGTGATTGGCTTTCGATGGTTCACGTGATAAGCAATAACGAATCAAAAAAACTGGCAATATCGCCATTATTTCGCATTCACTAAGGGAGACGCGGTGCGACCGCCATATTTTTATCTCTAGAAAGTTAGCGGTTTTATCGAACTAGCTATCGGTGACGGCGTTTTATTATATTTAAGGCAAGAAGAAATGAGTTATGGTAGAGGGCCACCAACAATAGATGGTATGACTTCTCTAAAAGTAGATAATTTAACGTATCGTACAACCCCCGACGAATTGAAGAGAGTTTTCGAGAAATATGGCGACGTTGGGGACATATATATTCCACGCCATCCATATACTAGAGAAAGTCGGGGATTCGCTTTTGTAAGATTTTATGATAAACGTGATGCAGAAGATGCTATGGATAATTTAGATGGATTCGTTTTAGACGGAAGGGAATTGAGGGTTCAAATGGCTCGATATGGTCGTCCTAATGAGTCATGGAGAGGGCCGAGTCGAAATAGGTATGGATTTAATCGAAGAACAAGATCACGATCTAGAAGTCGAAGTTATCGAAGATCCAGATCCAGATCTCGTTCTAGGTAAGTAACATTGAATTTTAATAAAATTGTATTATATTTTGTTTTTCCTAAATTTTATTGGCAAACAAAATGAAATGAGAATATCAAAATTGCCTAGTTAACAATACTATTTACTTTTTAGTTAAGAAATGTGTGGAGTTTGATATATATTCTAGCAAAAAACGTCAGTTTGGTATTACTTTACAGTATAAGGGTGTCCATAATTTATTCAGTTGATTAGGTGAATAAATTATGAACACGTAACAAAGAAACTATTCAATAAATATAGAAAAACTAATAGATATTGAAAAATAGGTTTAATTTTAAGCTAAGTGGTAGATTATCTGCTGGTGGAATGTGGGTCGCGTTGTTGTGCAGCATCACACTATACAATAGGCTTTTTTTAATGAATATATACATAGTCCTCCAGACCACATGTAGAGTAACTGCATTGTTGTCTGGGAAATGTATGTATATATATTTATTTGATGAGACCTTGTAGAGTATATGTTAGTGAAAGGAGCTGCAACGCAACACTCCTTTCAGTAACATATACCCTCCAAGGTCTCGTACTTCTTTTGCTGGATACAGTGAGTCAAAATGCTGGACATGCAGGTCATTTGCTGGACAAATCATTCATTTTTTTAGTTTCTTATATATAATCTACATATATTCATTATTTCAAATCTGTATGCACTTTGTTATACATCCACATAGCTAACTTACATTTTGTCAGTGCACTATTGCTAATCTGCATGTTAAAACATGCTTCTTTAGAATGTTTATTTTTGCACATACTAAGTTTGATAGTGTCTCATTGTTCAGTGGGCTCTGGCTCCTATTGATTTTATTAATGACAGAAAAAATTTAATATTTAATGACAGAAAAAAACCCTTGTAATAACCTGCTCTTGTCTATATCTTTGTTTCTTCACGTCATATGGCACTCAGTCTCCCTCTTGCCTTGATGCTTCACTGCAAAATTTTTGCAACAAATTGTGCAAAAAGCATTAGTCATGATTTCTCTCCTTCCTGATGCATTGGAACTCTGTTCGATTTCATCTTGTGTTTCCAGATCAAATTTAGTTTTCCTACGAACACGTGCTTTAGGCTTTTCTTCGGTCTGCATGGAACAAAATGGAGAAAGCGAGAATGAGAAAGAGCGATCAAAGTCATCCATATATCGATGATTAAAGTTCATTGGTTGCTATTCTCGTGTCATCTAGCAGTTAACTGGTGAGTGTCATGACTACAGACATCAATGTTATACAGTATAAGTATAATGTTTAATAAATATTTTCAGATTTATTGACAAAAAGTGGCTTTAAAGCATGACATTTGGCTATTGTGCGCAGGATGGTGGGATTGCTTCAGGAAATGCGGGACTGTCCTGCGAATCGTGTGACATTTAGAGGATATACTAACAGGTAGAATTTATGATTAAAAAAGTTTATCTAAGAACTGAACATTTGGAACACAAAATACTCAATGGTTGCCAATTAATTCAATTACAAAATTAATTAACTCAGTTTCAAATCAAAATCGAAAATAGACTGCATAACATCCTTCTCGTGGCAAACTAATGAAATTGCATTTATGACTAATTTTAGCAAAGTATTTTCCAATGATTGCATTTCATGTGCATTATGTGTCCTTAGTATGGATATACAAAAATTAATGAAAATGTTTTGTGTTGTAGGAGAGTAAATGTAATTTTATAAATGTGTTAAGTAAAAACTTGTAGTACAGTGTTACATGAGGGTTTCAACAATTTTCAAATCTTGTTAGAGCAAAACAGTGTTATAGGAGGGATACCTGTACAATGGGATTGTCAGTTCATATTTTAATCATCAAATTTGTAGTACAGTGTTACATGAGGGTTTCAACAATTTTCAAATGTTAGAGCAAAACTGTGTTATAGGAGGGATACCTGTACAATGGGATTGTCAGTTCATATTTTAATCATCAAATAGTGTGAAGTGAATCTTTAATTCTCTAATTCAGTGATTTTTCGACTTGTGTGCCTTGAGTGGATCTTAGGTGTGCTGCAAAAATTTTTAATGATCATTAATTATTGGACTTCTTTCAAAAATACTTTAAGTATACATATCAAAATTAAAATCTCTTTAAATTGCTTATACGAGTATATCATTGTTATAATAAACATATATATAATATAGTAAAAAATATGAATAAGCAAGCATTTTTTTAATCATCATAATTTAAGTGTGCCACAGAAGTTTAACTATAGGTTCAAGTGTGCCATGAGATAAAAATAGTTTTAGAAATATTGCTCTAATGCATACATTTTTTTTCCAGAATGAATCTTTAAAACAATGGAATTGACACTTTGCAAATTTTAATCATCATTCAATGGGAGGGCAAATCTTCAATTTCAATATTTTAATTTCATCTTGTGGAAAAAATTATACAGGTTGTCCCCAATATATGATGGGGTTATGTTTTGTTAACCTCTTCATAAGTCAGAAATGATCCATAATGGTAATAATTTTAGTAGTAATAATAGGCATTAGAGTAATGAATTCTTTAAGATGGTAAAATCATCTGGATATGATCCCAGGATCTCAAGATTATAAAATAATCCAGAATTGAATCAGATTCTCCAAGATGTAAAATCATACAGAATTAAACCTGGTCCCTAATTAAGCAATTGTTTTACTATATTTTTAATAAAACAAAAAGTACGTCTAATCAATATACTATGAAAATAGTCAAGTTCAGAATACCATAAGGGCCATCATAAGTCAGGGACAACCTGTACATTAGAATATCTTATTCACATTAACTGATAATTAAAATACTAATTGACAATTTCATTGTGTGAAAGATTCATTCCAAAAACTATCTCTGCTTTCAAGATAATTTTTCAAAATGGCAGTGCATACTGATTTTGAAAGAAAATGAATGATGAAATTAAATACTTCCCCACATGTAGTTTCTATTAGTTCTTTTGTTCTTGTGACAAATGTAAAATAGTATGCAATAGTCAAATTTTGAGTTAATAAACAAGTACACATTATTAACTCAGTTTTTCCACACTTGGCAACACTGTTACAACATTCCCAAATCATTGGATTGTTAGATAAACCAACTGTATGGCCATTAAGATTTAACATCACTCCACTTGATTTCTTTTTGTGGGGCTGCATAATGAACAAAGTATATGACAAAAAGATATCCCATAATTCATTCATGCTAGTTAAGATTGATCAACCTATGAACAAATCAAAGATATTAAAACATTTGGAGAGAGATTAAGTATAGATTCAATATTCTAAGAGCAACAAAGGGAACACATGAAAGTTTATTAATAAACCATCATGATCCTAAAGGTTGTAAAAAAAAAAAACTTTTCAGTTAACAATGTGTAGTTAATTATTTTTCAATGTCTATTCAGTTTCTTAATCAGATGAATAAATTATGGACACGCTGATTATCTGAATTGCCTAATGAAATCAAAACAACTAATAAATAGCATAAAAGCAT
The DNA here is from genome assembly GCA_000484575.1 of Olivierus martensii. Lineage (NCBI taxonomy): Eukaryota > Metazoa > Arthropoda > Arachnida > Scorpiones > Buthidae > Olivierus > Olivierus martensii. The sequence goes on from AYEL01084659.1 coordinate 35,695, forward strand.
TTGGTGATATTGTAGATCAGGCATGTCAAACTCATTTTAATTCAAGGGCCATTTAATGGGCCTGTAAGACTGCCGAAAGCCATATCATATTTAAATTTTTTTAAATTGCATTTTGGAATAAGGATTCAGAAATATAGATAGGATAATTAAAATCATTGTATAATCAAATGAATATATTACAAAAATATATAATTACTACATAATTGTTTTTATACATATTTTTTAAATTCAATTCCTCGCTATCAATCTTTAATTTTCTATTAAGCATTAAAAGTCTCATTTTTCTGTAGAAAAACAAAAGCTTCCAGTAAAATTTTATAAATTCAAATATCCATAATTAAAAACAAAAATCAGAACTAATACTCTGTCTATAATTAAACAAAAATAATAACTTAACACAGCTCTAAGACAGGAAAAAAACGAATTAAATTAGTTTTAATAAATATACGTTTTTTCCTGTCTTAGAGCTGTGTTTTATCCATAATTTCTTATATTTTTTAAATAAGTTAATAATATCACAAATAAATCTTTAACAAGCCCATTGGTGCATCCTTTATACACATCCTTCAAAGAGGAATTGTTTGGAACTTGATCATTGTATTTGTCTATCGAAAAAAATGCAGGTTCTCATTTATGGTTTTTTTGATAAAAAAAAATTTCACAAAGAAAAGCATTTAGTTTGTGTCACCCGATGGTGTCACCGATCTGAAAGATCAGTGTCATCTGTATGTATACATCCTATAAGGCCAATCAATTTCACACAAAACTATGTAGTCCTTGCAGAAAAGCATTTAGTTTGTGTCACCGATCTGAAAGATCAGTGTCATCTGTATGTATACATCCTATAAGGCCAATCAAAGAAAAATTCATGCAATTATATTTCATTAACATCAAATTAGTGTATAATAGTATATGACATAGCTATGAAGTGACAGTTACTTCCTATTATCTCATAACATATTCTCATTTTCATTTTAGTGAAGTGTTGAGGGTCAAAAAATCACATCGAGGGCTGCCAGTTTGACACCCGTTATAGATCATCTACTTTCAACTTGTTTAATTTATAATGGATGCAATGTCAAGGTAACCCTCATATAGCATGATAGATTCCTATGAAATCTTGTTTAATGTGAAGCAACGTTGTATAAGATTAAGGGTTACTGCAAATTCTAAATAAAACCATATTCTATAAATACTGTATTGTGTGAGATTACTGCAATTTTCTAATTATATTAGAAAGTGTTGTAGTAATACAGTTACATATATATACGCCTGTATATATTGGATTGTAACAGAATTAACTTTTGTTATAAGTCTACTCACTTGGCACTGACAGGAACCATTTAAGGAGTATCGTTATTGGAGATGAAAAATAGATTCAGTGCGATAATGTCATTCGAAAACAACAATGGATAGATAAAAACTGACAACCCAAGCTCAGATCCAAAAAGAAGCCTTCAGTAAAGGATTATAATGTTGAGTGTAGGGTGGGATTATAAACGAATAATCCACCATGAACAGCTTAAATGCAACAAAACAATTATTGGTGATCTATACAGGCAACAGCTTCAAAGATTAGAAAATAAACTTCAAGAATATTGCCCTGGCCTTGTCAACAGAAAAAAGATGTACTGCTAAAAGTTGTTGTGGTAATGCATGTCTGCATGTTTCTAAAGTTGTTCAGGAGAAAATTTTGGAGCTTGTAATGGAAATCCAAAATTTATGGATTATCCATTACCAATATTTATTATTATGTTCCACTTTATTATAATAAACTTAACAAATACAAAAATACAAGAACTGGCACAAGAGAAAGATGCGTTCTATATATCAGACTATTGGACTAACTATATTTCCATTTAATATTAACTGATGATAGTATTAGCAGCAGCTTGTTTACTCATTAAAAAACAGTCTTATTTGTGAAACATCAGTAAATTAATAGTTTTGAATGTATTTACATATATCTGCATATTTTTAATAATCAAAAAGAAATCTTGTGGTAGCAGCTGGATACACCCTATTTTAGAAATATGGTGCATTCAGCTGCTACCATGGATCTTTCTATTAGTAGAGAGGACATAATATGACTGCTTCATATATATTTTATCATATTTATGCAGTAGTCAGTATTTAAATATATACAAAAATATTAATATAGTGTCATACATATTCAGATATTTAAAAAAAAAAATGAAAGAATAAGATCTTTAGTAGTAGTAAATGTGGTATGAGGGAATGCAATGTGATCGAGATGGTGAATCTTATGATTTTGTGGAAAATTTTCCAATTTTTGACAGTCCTGTTTATATGCTGATCTCCTTCAAAATATTTTTCTTTGGGAAAAAGTCCTCAACTTGTACAAGAGTATACAGCAGTCCCCAATTTATATAGGTGGATCATTTTGTGGAACTCTCTATATGTCAGAGCATATGTTATACAATATCAATGAACCACAAAGACTTAACATTAAAAATAATTATATTAAAGAATAAGCACATAAGTTGTGTGGTAAACCACTTATCACCTTAGATGATCTGGATTCAGTTTAGTCTGACCCTCCAGTTTTATCAGGAGAGATCAGGTTCTAGCCTGATTTGTTAACTAAAATTAATCTTATGTAAGTTGGGGATTGCCTGTATATGATACTTCTATTCATTAATTTTTGTTTCTAATAATTTTAATATATAAATTCCTTTTTAGAAGATCACGCTCCACATCTCGTGGAAGAAGACATCGACGCTCTCGAAGCCGATCAAGACGACATAGACGTAGTCGTGATGATTCCAGATCAGAGTAAGCTATATATATATTTATTTTATCTTATTAGGAGATATTCCTTCTTCTCTCTACAATTTCTATTGCTTGCCTTTTACAATTAATGACAGAGCAATATTATTATTGTAAAACCAGAATGAGATCCTTTTCACATATTTCATATTATCATGCATATGTGGGACATGATAATGGTAAGAACATTTGGATGAAAATTCTATAGTATATTTGATGCTTGCCATTAGTTCCAGCACTATTTTTCATATGCAGTAAAACTTAGTTAAAATTGGCATCATAGAACTGGGAAGAATTGCTCATAAACATTCATTATATTTGAGAATGTATAAATGTTCACATGTATACAAGTTATTTTGCATATGCCTTTTTAGATGCTAATACCAGGCTGTGGAGTCAGACATAAATCTTTAACTCTTGACTTTCATTTTTTAAATATCTGACTCTGACAACTCCATAAAAGAATAATGTGAATTATAATGGTAAATTATACCATAAGGAATTTCATCAATATTGTTGAATCATCAGCCATGTTTTAGACCAAGGCTTTTTTTTTTTTTTTTTTTTTTTTTTTTTTTTTTTTTTTTTTTTTTTTTTTTTTTTTTTTTTTTTTGATTGATATTGCATTAATTTGTCTGCATGCTGACTTATGTTGACAACATAAATGTAATATGGTACTCAGATATAAACAGTTACCCTATTCTATTTAAGGTATCAAAATTCATAAATTATGTATGTAAATTACTATGCAGCCTCTCCCTGACTTATGCAAATTTAACTTTACATAAAATATTTTTCATAACTTTTTTTATATTTTTTCAAATAGAGTAGAGCATTATCTGAACTAATATGGACCAAGGATATTCGGATAATCGATCTGATAGAAAAATAAGAAAAAACAATGAAAAACAATACGAAACAAATTTCAGATACATATGTTTTATTGTACTCATTCAACTTAAACCAGTATGCACTAGTGTGTGACGTTTTCAAACGAGTTTGGCTATCCTTGTTTCCTTCACATTTATGAGATTAAACACATTCAATAATTTGAACTGGTTTATAAGGGCTACATAATTTTCAATTTTGATATGCAACAGGTCTCTGCCAATACTTGATACAAACTAAATTATAAAACAATACAGTTAACATGCATAACAAAAGCTTAGATTCTCCTACCTACAGATTGTAGAGTGGGAGTATTGGCAGAGACCTGTTGCATATCACAATTGAAAATTACATTCGGATAATCGACGCTCTACTGTATAGAGCAGGGCTACCCAACCAGTCTCTCGACAAGCTTTTTAGTCGATCGCAAGCCTCCGACCATCTTCCGATCAACTCACTTGTTAAACTTCCACTTTACAATACGTACTAAAGGTGGTTTGTGTTCTTTCTGAAAGTGAACACTGCAAGAACACAGACCAAAAAGTGAGGTTATGCTTATTAAAAAATTATCTTCAGTTATTTAAAATTTTTTTTTTAACCATAATTATGAGCAGAGAAAAGAAAATTATAACTTATCATTACCATGATGAATGGGAATATGATTTCATTTTTCTATGGTTAATGGAAAATGCTCTTGTCTAATATGTAATTCAGATATTGCTATTCCAAAAAAAGGAAATATCGAAACATATTTTCGAACAGTGCTCTCCAATTATGAAAATGAATATGTAAAAGCCTCCAAAATGCGCAGAGCAAAAATTATAGATTGAAAATTGAACTTACATTCAAATCAAAATATGTGAAAAGTTTTAAGATTATCTCTGTCATATAATCCAAATTTTGAATCAATTGCAAAATTTACACAATACCAAATATTGCATTAAAATTTTTTTTTGTACCCATGTATTTGTAGTTGTTATCATATGAAGAACTGTTTATTTTACTTAATAAATTTTGAATTATATAGATGGCATTGCTATTTTTGTACTTTTATTCCCTGGATATTGGTAGCTCGCTATATTGCTCTGGTGAAAAAAGTAGCTCTTAAGTGATAAAAAGGTTGGGCAGCCCTGGTATAGAGCATAAACATCTACTGTATTTGTAGATTAAAAGTTCAAATCTGTTAGTTTATATTATTGAAATATATTATTTGATTTGTGTTTTTTGTATATTTGTTGATGTTAAATTTCATATTATTGGTATATTATTATTCAGCATTGCCTCCCTTTCAATCAGAGAACAATATGGTGCCATAAAGTTATATAGGTGCAATATTGTAGTCATGTAGCCCTGGGAGTTTTTAATTCAGGATTTTTGTTAAATTATTTTTTTGATATGGGTAAAATTCAATTTGCATAAATTTCTGAAAAGTATGACTCATATAAGTTGGGGAATTGCTATATTTATTTGCAAAATTTTCTTGTTTAATTTTCAAGACTCAGAAAAGAGATTGAAGTTTATCATCAATTTCCAAACTTGATTTTTATTAAAGTATAGTGAAACCTGTTAAAATGACCACCTGGCTAAAAAGATCAAATTTCAAAAGTGGGTTTTTGTTCTGTATAGCGACTACCTGTCTAATGTGTATATTGACCACTCACTTAGGAAGCTTTAAGAAATTTTAACCTGCTAAAGTGACTAAAAAAATTAATTTCATGGATGAATTACTGTATTTTCCATTAGATAAAATTCTAAGGATTAGTATTCTATTAGAATTTTTCTGTTATAATAAAATAGTTTGTTAAATCAGTATATTAAAAAA
>AYEL01084660.1:0-13403 GCA_000484575.1 Olivierus martensii
GATTACATAATATACAGTATAAAGTTCAATAAGTGTTCATCCATCAGTTATAGAACTTTGTATTATTTATTATTAGTGTTATCTTTTAATCTAATTTTTATTTTTTTGTTTTTTTATATCTCACATCTATCATTTTCTCATATTCATAGTTTTTTTGGGAGTCCCAACAAAAACAATGAATCGAAATTACACTGTATAACAGCAAAGTACAGTATATACTATATAATAAAAACATCGAAAATGATATTTTTTGACATGCACTGCTTAATGTTATCAATCTGTTATTGTTATCAAAATAGATCGGTCCCAAAGTGATTCTAATAAGCAGCTTCTACTGTATTATAATACTACTATATATGTGTACCTTTATAAAGTATTTTAAGTTTGACTATGTTAAATGCACACATACATACAGGTTAGTATTAATTGTAATATAATATATGCTTGCTATAAGACTTTGTTCATCAGAAGGTGATATGTGCTATATGTCGTCATTATCGCTTGATTGCAAGTTGACAATTTTGATTAGTCTGTTGTTCTCTTTTGAGGAAGGGGGGCACATTGTCTTGTATAGTGACTACCTATGAAAACTGACCAATCAGGTCGGTCCCAAAGGGTGGTCACTTTAACAGGCTTTGGTGTAGATGTAGGATGGGGGAGCTGCCCTAGTACTGCAACCACCAATAGTCTATTGTGCACCCCTGACAAAATCATCTCAGAAGTCCTGTCTTAGTCACAAAAGACAATATCTTCCTCAATGGGACTGTAGCAAGATCTTCTGATGTAGGAAAATACAACCCAAAAAGATCATACCTTAGCCGTGAAAGGGCCACACATTCACACAAAATGTGAAGAGTCTCATCCTCATCCTGACATCTACAAATAGGGCTATTGACAATCCCAATTAAGTGAAGATGTCTTTTAAGATGACAGTGCCCTGTGAGGAGCCCTGTAACAATCCTAACTTCGTTTTTGTGCAGTGAGAGCAACTCTTTAGTTCTCTGAACAGAAGAACCTGAAATGAGAGCTTTCGCCTGCCTAAGGCCAGGAGTAGACCTCCAATAAATGAGATGCTGAGCCATCAACCAGTTCCTGACAACCTGCCCAAATGCATCAGATCTGATGCTCAAGACAGGTTCAGGTCCAATAAAGGGATGAGAAGAAGCTTCACTGTATATAGTTACCATTGGCCATTATTTTATATCTATAGAAGCATTATTTAAGTAATAAGTTTAAAAAGTAAAAAAGAAAATATGCAATAAACTATACCACAATATTGGAATGGAGATACAATCACTCAACATTGACAGAAATGCATATCAACGTTTGGACCTCATGATTCATCAGTGTATTTATATTTTTTGTAGTTATCTATACTAAAAGTTAATGTGTGTTACTTAATCCTTTTGGCTCAGGTGGGGTTTCATATGGAAACCACAAATTGAAAAAATTTTAGTTTTGTTGAAATGGTCTTTTGTGTTTCATGTTACAAGTGTAACAGTATTTTACTAATAAATTGTAACTTTTATAAAAATAACTTTCCTGTCCTCAAAGGGTTAAACAATAGAAATTTTATTCCATATAAATTGTATATTGTATACAAAAGAAAACATGATTTTTTTTTTCTATAATTAAAAAAAATTTTATAAATATCATAGTTTAAAATTTTATAAATATCATATAAATATCATTCATATTTTAAAATATGTAGAAAACAAATTATTTTTGTTGAAAAATAATCATAAATATGGATAGCATGATTATTTCAGAACTATAAACAAAATGACAGAGTTTTGAAAAATAGACTGTTTGTCAAAAAATTAACTTTTGTTTTAAAATTCAAATATAGTGATGTCTATTTTTATTATTGAGCTTTTTTTTTATAAAAATAAGATATTATAAATATCTTATTTGTATAGTCTTTATTTTTATATTGCTAATTATCAAAAATAGACAAAAAAACAAAAATAAAATGAAATAATTATGATATTGCCACACAAAAATGCTTACATCAAATCAATCATTTATGAGCTGGTAATTATGAAAGTGATCTGTTGTTTGAGATATCTTGTGAAAACTTAAATCAAGCATCAATTTCCCATAGATGACTGTTAAAATCAGGAGTTCCATTCTCATCAATAAAATTTGACAATGATAAAATTAGTCCAAAACCAATAGTTCAATCAAACATTGATACATTTATCTAAATAAATGAAAATATAGCCATTAAAATAAAGCAAATTATAAAAATAAATTGTGTCATATAAATGTTAAAGGAATTTTTATTCTTTATTATTATTGATAGATGGATAAGATAAGCTTTTCTAAAGGTATATCTCACTTTAATGTTTTGCTAATAAGCACTTCTCAATTATATTCCATGTTTTTATTTTATATTTCAAAAGAAAAATTATCTGCAGAATAATACTTAGAATAGGTTTATAAAAAAACAACAGATAGATTAGGCTTGGAGCCCATCTGAAAAACTGAGAGAGAGAGATCTGAAATCAAACCTGGATCCTCCAAGGTGGTCTGCAAATGCTTCATCAAATGGCTATGAGACCGAGATTTGTTATGCCTAATACTATTGCACACTTAATGAATAATAATGTAAATGTTTGTTTTTAGGCTTTTTATATGTATTAGAAAATGAAGAAAAAGCTGTGATTTGCTTTAGAGCAGTTTAGAATGTAACCATTGTAATGATGAGTTATTCCTGTACTGCCTTATACCCCTGTCACACTGCAGCTTAACTGCCATTACCATAACCGCTGTTACGGTATCTGTGGTTAAGAAAGTGGTGATCACATTGCTAACTGCCATTATTCAGGTTTACTAGAGCACTTTGGGATAGCACACACATCTACAACTATTGTATATTATGAAATATTTACAATGCATTCTACTAACTTGTATAATTTTGTCAGTGATTCCATCTTATTTTTTATCGCTTCTACCGCTCTGGATACATCACTCCTTTTGTAATTTCTCCTCCATTTTCATATATATATGTGTCTGTTTCTTTTTATTCTTCTTAAATCGTCCAAATTTTTGCTCCTGAAGTTAGTTACCACCTGACATGAGGACCACAATTTTATGGGAACAAAATGTTTTCCCATAGAAATAATGCTATTTGACTCTCCATAACACGACCATGACCATCATTTTTATAGACTAACATAAAGTGAAACTGTCTATGACGACCATAATTTTTTATCATCACTACTAATTGACTACCTTTATTGCTTACATCAGAGTACCATTTTCTTTTAAACTTAAATTTCATTTAAGCCAAACCACTACAATTGAAAAAAATTGCACTGTGTGAATTTTTCCCCATCATTCATACCACGAGAATGATGTAGAGTGCTGGAATGATGAAATCATAGTGTCATTTTTACTTTAATGTGATATCTTTTTAATATGCACATTCCTTAGATAATTAAATTTTGTATTAAAAATGTTAAAATCATAACTTGAATGCCTATGGCAAAGTGATATAGGGAAAATAGGGAAAGCCACCAGATCTGGATGTTTCTGTTCTACATAAGTGTATTAATCAAATTAATCTCGTGTGATGCACGCATAAGCGTATTAATCAAATTAATCTCGTGTGTATCATGGTTTACATGGGATAAACGGAAAGTAAATGCGTTGAATTTAGAACAGCGAATAAAAATGATTGAAGACAGTAAGAAAGGTTTTCTAATGCATTAGCAGAAAAATTTAACATGGGGAACACACAGATCCACAAAATATCGTCTCAAAAAGAAATTCTGATTAAATGGAGGAACAACGGAAATTGCAACCTTAAGCAAATGACACCTGCAAGAATCATGTTGAAGAATTAAACAATAGAAAATAATGAATATTGTTGTCTCAATTAACTGACATCAAACATTGCTTTGCCATAGAAATTATAAAAAATAAAAGTGGAATGCGACTATTGATAGTTTTTCCATACTAATTAAATATATTGTGTGTTTGAATAAATGATAAACTGTGTTATAAATTGTAACAAAAGCATACATTTGTTTTATTAAAGTGGAATCATTTTGTTTCATTTAAGCATGCTGTATTATAATTAATCTATATAAGCCGACCACCTGTACAAACAACCAGTTTTGATTGGAAAAGGAGGTGGTCATCTTATACAGGTTCTAATGTATATGCATATCACATTTCAATGACATTTGTCATGTTGCATGGGTTGCTGCATCACAAGGGATGCATGCACTCAAATTGTGCATGTGTAGAATGTTTTCCCTTCATTGTATTTGATTTTTGATCATAAATGTATGTCATGTGATGAAATATCAAATGTTATATATATTAAATCAAAGAACAATTAAATATATATAAAGCAATTTCCTTAAAACTAACAAAAATGCAAAATAAGTTGTTTAAAATTGTATCACAGTAAAAATGATTATTGTCAAGATCAAAGGCTTGTAAACCTTTCATCATTTTGTCATCTTAAAGAATACTGTATTTAAAATTATCATTGTTTTTGAATTATCTTTGATAAATTACTAATTAAAGTATTTAATATTTTCATCATTATTTTTTATCAAACTAGAAAGCTTTAACGAAGTTGATGCCAAGATATTGAAAATTTAATACATCTCACTGAAAGTGAATAGTGACAACATATTAACATACAACATACAAATAAATTACTTTAAAAGTCCAATTAAAAATGGCTAGCTTTTTTGTCTGAGGAATCATCTCACTTCAGTTTTTACCATTAATTCTTTGCAAGTTCTTCATTTGTTTAAATCAATGTTTCTCAAAGCATGCGATATTGCCCCTTGGAGGTGACTGGGTCATTAAAGTGGGTGTTATGTAGCAAGTGGGTAGTAGGGATCTTGAGTCATGTGAGTGTACATGGCTGAGATGATTCAGTTGTTGTGTTTGCATATGTTGCTTTGTGTATTATCTTGGCTAAACAACAATAGCGAACAAAATCATTTGGTTATCATGAAATGCGGGGATTTACAGCTGCAACTTACAAATACTGAATCTGATTTTGACCATTTAATATCACAGCATCAACCGCATCCTTCTCATTGATTACATTCATTCCAAATTAAATTTTTTAATGGCAAATACATTTTTTAACTGTTGTTCTATTAATGCCAGTATTTGATAAATTAATAATTATCTGTCTTTATAAAAATATGCAAAAAAATTGTATTTTAATCAACAATACTGATTTTTAATTTTTTATATTTTCTCTTCGTATTTACAGAATATTCATGTGGGGGTATTAGTAAGTTTTGCATATACTATGGGGGTGTTCGTAGAAATAAGTTTCAGAATCACTGGTCTAAATTATCTAAATACAATTTTTTTTTAACAGTGGCATATTGAACAGAAGATAAATTTTATTTTTGAAATGAAAAATTTACTAAAATTTTACTTAATTTGAAAATAAGATTTTATTTTCAAATTGACCCCATATTATTTATAAATGCTGTATTGAATATGTTTACCTGCTATAAAATTTTTTTTTTTTTAATTTGGCTAAACTTTTTCCAAACGTTAAAACCTATTGAACTTTTAGAGACTGAAAAAGTAATTTGATGTGATTTGCGGCTAGACAGAAATTCAAATGGCAAAAGCACAATGACAAAATCTCATTGGGCAAAATTGTGTTTTATTGTTACTAGAACTATTATTATTATTATAATTGCTTTATAACTGTACAATCAATTTTTATTTAAAAAACAATGGAAACTTGTTTTCAAAATTTTTTTTTCTGTATGACAAATAATGGGATTAGTTATGAAAATGATTGTATGCTATATATAATTTAGTTTTAGATGCTATGTGGCAATATATGTAATTGAATCAAGATTTCCTATATAACTATAGCAAAAATCTGTCCAATAGATATATAATATTTATTGTAAAAGAATTGTATTATTTAATATCAAAAATATCTATAAAATGATAAAATGTTATTGACACTTTCAGAGATAGGGTCCTGCATTTAAATTTATGCTTCATACCTTGTAATGTATTTCGAAATTTAACCTCTGTACATTTTTAAAATTCGTATGATACACAATAATTTCATTTTTGTTAGTTTTAGGCAAGCCATTTGGATTTGCCATTTTGTACTACATTACATATACTATAATAAATATTTACTAAAATTTTAAATGGAATATAGTCAATGCCATATTTAGAAAATTTCTGTAATTTTTTCCACCCAATTCAGTATCCTTGCAATGTAAGATTACAATGGAGAAGCATAGATGTGCAGAAGATAGAAAATGCCATCACACTGTTCTGTCAATACATTATATGCAGAAGAGGCATCAATGGGATACATATCTTAGGCAAATTTATTTTCATCTTTTATAATAAAAATTGATTGAAAAGTTATAAAACAATTGTTACAGTAGTAATAACAATAAAGACATGTTTTTGTCCAATGAGCTTTTGTACATTACAGTTTTGTCTTTAAGCTTTTGTCATTTGAATCTGTCTTAGAACCAATATTATTTCACACTTAATATTAATTTAGGTTATATTTTCAAGAATAAGCTCTTGCAATATTAAATAAGGAAAATTTCATATTACCTTATCACTTTTAGAAATAATATACAGATTTAAGTTTTTTTCAAATACAAAGTATTAAAAATTCTAATATATGAGCATTAATTGCAATAAAATAAATTCTAAACATTCATAAAAAGGATTTAAAACCCACATACACAACTTTACAATATGGTACAATTTGTTTTGTAGCAGAAACTGTTAGCTGCCATTTTGAATTTTCCAATTTAAAAGCAAAGAAGCAGAAGAAGCACATCCTTGGTTTTATTGGCATATGGGTTCATTCATTTGATTTGTGTTCATATTTGAATCGTTGTTAAACACAATGCATTGAACTTATTCTTTTAATTTCAAAATCTTTTAAAACTTCTCATTAGTTTCTGAAGATGTTTACTAGTATGGTGAGCTTCTGTGTTTTCACTGCTAAAGTTTGAGTAACAGTTTCTTTCAAATTGAAAGTTATCATGAATTTATTTTATATCAAAGAATTAATTTGTATAAAATATCTTTATAACTTTTTAAAGTTTTTTATATTACTTTCTTGATTAAATTTATTTTAATTTTCAGATCTCGTTCCCGAAGTCGAAGTAAGAGTAGAGGAAAAAGAAAGCATAAAAGTCCTAGTAAAAGTCAAAGTAGGAGTAGAAGTCGAAGTATAAGTAAAGAGAAAAATGGTAGCGAAAAGAGAAGTAAAAGTAGAAGTAAGAGTAGAGAAGGTAGTCAGAGTCCCTGTGCTAGTAAAAGTCCTGTTAAGAGTGTCAGTCGCAGCAAGAGCCGCAGTAAAAGCAGAAGCCGAAGTCGAAGCCCAACTAAAAGCCGTAGCAGAAGTAAAAGTCATAGTAGGAGCAGAAGCAGAAGTAGGAGTGCTGAAAATAATAATGATGCCAGAGAAAGCAGAAGTAGAAGCAAATCACACAGTCCATAATGATGACAACTGCTCAGAATGTAACACACCATAACATTGCAAGAATCATAATTCCAGACAGAAATATTGTGCATTACTCTGTGGATTGTTCTTATAATTTGAAGGTTATGTGTTAACTTTTTTCACTTTATTCATTGAAATACTGTCGTCTAGATGCCATAAAAAAATTTCTTTTAATTAGAACACCAGTATTATGCATGGAATATAATTTGCTGGTGGATTGATTATCTACCTGCATGTCTTTTTTTTTTAAATCCACAACACATAATAAACATTTAATATGCTTATATGATAATTTTTAGTTCATTATTTGATCTTTATAGCATGATTCATTTTCTTTTATTTTTTTTCTCTAATTCATAATCATAATTTAGTTTTTGTAAGAACCAAACATGATATCCGCTTAATGCAAGAAATTACTCAATATTATTGTAATTTCAAATTTCAGAAAAATATTAGTATTGACAATTATTCTATCAAATTTTTTAACAATTATTTTTTCCAGTAAATGAGCTTATCTTGTTACTTTTCATTGTGATTATTAGGGACATTTAATATCATTGCATTTATTTAAAACATAAAATTACTTTAAAATGTCTTGATTCATTGCAGATTTTGTTATTGAGAGAGTATAAATGTTGTGCAGTTGGTTTGTCATTTTGTTCAATTCATATATAGCATTGTGACCCACTGCATTTCTAGCAATTTTGAAATTTTCATAATAATTTTTGCAAACAGTAATATGTGTGAAAATGCAGCTGCACATTATTACAATTAAATGATTTCATTAAATAGAAGAAAATCATCTTAGTTACCAAATTTTGCTTTGTTTCGTGTAAACTTTCTTATAAGAACAATAATAATTAAGAGCAGTCAAGCATAATGTTTTGTCGTGTTTAGTGAGATGAGCATCTTTTTTCTATGTAGTTGGTACAATAAAAACTGTCTTAAAATTCTGACTGATGTTTATTTCTATATAACCACAGGCGCAGTAGTGTTGCAGTTAATGGTTCCTGTGCTGTCCTGTTCCTGTTGTTCCTGGTTCCTGTACCAGCTGAATGCGGATATGTACCTGGCTGCCAGATTTAGGGCCCAGTGTGCAGTGCTGTTGTTGCTGTAGGAGCTGACAAGCAGGGCATTTGCTGCTGATCCTGTGTTCTGGAAAGGGGTTAAATAGCACTGCGTAAAATCTTTATCCGCAAATCTTTTTTTTATTTAATTAATGTAGACAATATTAGATAAAAGAGAGATCCTGATATTTGTTAAATTTTTATAATAATTTTTTTTTAATTTTAATTTCAATTTAAATGTAAATTTTGACCTTGACTAGACAGCAATTTTAAATTTGAACCTATTATCAAACAGCCTGAATCAAATAATATGATTCTTAATTTGGACTTTAAAAGTGTTTTTTCACAGGTGCAGTTGATGCAGTATGTTCCTGCTGGTGACTAAAGTATGATATATTGTATGTGCCTGCCAAGGGAACTTCATATGTAATTGTTCTTGATATCTTATTATCTGAAGTTAGTTTTGAAATATATATTACAACTCTAAATATTCTAACATTTATGATTACTTTCTCATCAATAATGAAAACTTTTCTTATATTTAACTTTTTAAAATTTTGTAATTGATTTGATCATTATTATTTAATTTCCTTTAATCTCCTAATTTTATTTTAATAATAAATCTCTGAAAAATATTAAATATCATTAACCGAATACTCATTTTGCGTAAAAATTGACACTTTTTAATTAACATATTTGATTGTATCTTAAAAAGCAAGATTGCATCCAAGTACTTTTCAACAAAATATAAATTCACCATGAGAAAATTTTAAAAAATACATTCGATGAATGTCAATCTTCAATTTGATGATCTCACAAGTCAGTTTAGGAGGATTTCACTATTTATCTAATTTATCTAAAATTTATATTTCTATATATAAAATTTTTAGCAACTGAGTAAAAGGAGAAATTATCACTGAAAGAAATGTCTTTTTGAACTTAATTCTCTCAATTACTAACAAAGGGGAAGCAATGTTAATGACCTTAAATAATTTTTTGACGTGAAGAATATGGTTATCATTATTCAAAAATAACTAAGAATGCTATGAATAATGTTTACAGTATAATGTTTCTAACATTTATTTTCAATGTTTGATGAAATATATTATCAGAAATATTTATTGATGATTTAACTTTTTTATTAAAATATTTAAGCCTTCTAATAAAATACTAAATTTTTAAATTCTTTAAGAAAATGGAATGCTATTATTTATGGTAGTAATGTGAAGTTTATAATATTTAGATAAAGCTTATTATCATAATTATAATGAGAATTTCTAATTCGTTATTAAAGCTTGGAATTAAAATCATTTTAAGACTACAATTAATATTTTGATAGATTAATTTAGTAATTAAATAAAACCTATATCTTTCTTTTTTAATCTAATTTTCTGAAAAAATGTAGTAAAATGCATATTTAGTTACACACTGACTTGTGTTTAGATCAAGTTTGATATTTTTGTTTAATATTTCATATTAAATTGCCCTTAAATAAATATCAGAAATTAAACATAAATTGAAATAAGTTTGTATAATCTTTAGTTCTTGTTCTATTTTGAAAAGTGAATATTTGTATGCAACTTGTTAAAAGATTAAAAGTTTGATATGGATGCATCAACTTTTAATGTATAAAAATTTTATATATCAGGATTTTGAGGTAGCTTTAAATACTATAGAATTAGTGTTGAAGCATTAAAAATTTCTAAATTTTTCCATGTATCATTTCAGCATTATTTTTAGTTTATGAAATTGTATTTTAATTCATTAACGTTTAAATAAATTAGCTTTTACTCTAGAAATTGGTTGTTTTTCTTTAAATATGCATGTACAGATAATTGCGAATGAAAAATATACAATATTAAAAAAATCAGTTATTTCATATGAACTTCGAAATGAAACCAAAATATAAGTGATCATATGGAGAATTTTCGTGTATGGGACGATCCAGATAAAAGTTAGTTTCTAGCGGTCTTTAATCCTTTAAACTTATTGGAGATATATTCAATCAAAAGTAAGTATTGATGATATTGCTGATAAAGTCTGAATCTTAGATTGTTACAGATCATTAATTTGCAAAATGGATAATCGATAAATTTCAGGAATGGTGTTATGGAATCTAGTGTCAGTTTTTTTATATACATTGTATATTAGCAACAACACTGAGTAAATCTGATTGTAGTAGGAAAAATATTTCAGTTAATTGTATTGTGCTTGGGTTATTTTTCTCGATCGCCTTAGCCCGCTAGTATAAACAGAAGCAAAAGTATTACGGCCAAAATTTGGTCTGCCATAATTTCGATCCTAGTTTAATTATATTTTTACGAGAGAGACTGATAACGTTTGAAATTTGAAGCGTTTTTTTTTAATTCGCAAAAGATCACAACAAAAGTTGGATCGACCAACAGATTTTGACCAAATTACGAATATGGCTTCGTAATGCCATAGACTACAGGTAGTCCTCGACTTACGACGGGGTTCCGTTCCAACATGTCCGTCGTAAGTCGAGGATTTTTTTAATTCTTGATTTGTTTGATAGTTGGACATTGTTATATGATTTTACATTTTGTAATTTAATGTGTAGCGTACGGACTTTTAAAAACTGCATAGATCGTAACTAGACGTTGCAGGTGAGTTTCCGAAAGAACGGAATGATCTATCTAGTGAAAATTTTAGCGTTTCGCACTTTCAACTATTTGTTGGTAGGAGAGAATCCTATCCAACAATAAACTCAAATCTTGCTGAAAGTATTTAGATGGGGACCCATAGAAAACTTAAGACGGCTATCATTAAGTATTCAAATAATTTGCGCTCTCCATTGTTTACAAAAATTGCTCTATAGGAGAATAATTTCAAGGAATTTATGTAAAATGTTAAGATACTCATTCACCCAGTTTTCGAAGAGTCCGTTATCTGACTCTTCATTAAGTAAACATTTCTCATTCACTTTTTACTAGCAGGCCAAAATATTCAGTTTTTTTCTCTTATCGTTAAAATTATATTCGGTCCAATCTAAGATTCCATCAATTCAAGTTAATTGCTGGAAGCTTGCTTCTAATTACCGGAAGGCCAGATTCACGAACAACAAAACCTAAGATTTTGGCCATCGGTAATTGATTGTAAGTGGACGAAATGGCCTTTAATTAATGAACTGTCAGGTAATGAGTTGAAAACTGAATGAATACCTTTAAGGTAACCATTGTTTTCAAGATGCAATATTTATTTTTTGAAATTTCGATGTGATGCTAGCTGAATTACATTGGGCAATGTTACTGCTCAGGCGGGCATTTGTCTCTGGTCCTACATATTAGAGAATCTATAAAACGCTTACGGACCATGTGTGGATATATGTCGGGGAAAGTTTAAAATTCTTGCTATGACACCAGCGCTTCTCAAACTTTTTTCATTCATGACCCCATTTTTCATTACGAACGTTTCTCAAACTTTTTTCATTCACGACCCCATTTTTCATTACGAGATTTTTCGCGACGCTAGATATTAAATATGAAATAAAACAAGTACCTGTACATAAATCATTTGCACACTTAAGATGAACACAACAAACTACACTGAAAATACATATGTTGTCATACGTTAAATATTGGGCGTTTGTGAAATTACATGTAAACTGAAATTCAAATGTTTAAATTTAAGTTTTGCGACCCCAGCATTTCACTTCACGACCCATAGTTTGAAAAGCAATGACCTAGACAATTAAAATTTGGAGATAGAGATGCACCATCGAACCGATTCGGAAAACTTGGCAATCTGAAATTTCATCCCAAAGAGGAACGGCGTAGCTGAAAACTGAGAGGCCCCCGTAAAAATGTCGATGGGGGCCCCCTCTTTAATTTATCGATATAATTTTTTTCAAACGGTATCTAAACTCTGTAACGCAGAGCGTCGACGTACATTTATAATATCTGCGTAAAAATGATTTGCTTAAACGTAAACGATCAAAATCCTGTAACTCTGGGTGTCAACGTTTATTTATAAGGATGTCGACTTAAAAAAAACCTAACGCAAACTAATTTATTAATAAGGTTAATACGTGAAACTTTAAACAGGTGAAAATAATTTTATTATATATACAAATTGTAAAACTTAAATAGATCTATATTGATTTATATGAAAGTAATTTTATTTGGACAAATTAAACAATTAAATTTCTCTTTTCAGAGTGAGTTGGGGCCTCACGAAGCTCGGGGCCCCCCGCGTCACAGGATCTGACCGTCAGCTACGCGACTGCAAAGAGGTAGAAAAGAAAGATAAGTTTCCAATGTTTGTTTCGTACTAAGGAAACAAGTGTCCCTTCACGTTAAGTGGAAAAAAAGAAATTATACTTAAAATAGGATCACAAAAGTGGCGGTGCCCAAATTTGATGGAATTTTAACGTTGGTCTTATTTTGAGGAAAATCAGTATATGTAGGTTTTCGGGTTAGAGAGTTTTTTCACATTCAAAATGGCGGCCAAAAATTTCGGTTCAAATTCAACAAATATTTTTAGTTCGACTTTTTTTTTTATTGAACAGAATAGCTATTTGGAAACACTAGCTTTCCATCCAGACAACCCTGTTTCGAATCCAGGTCCCCTTCGTAGAAAGTATTTGATGGTATGATTTCATGTTGTCGATTGCCATCCTGAACAGTCTGTCATCTTCGAACGTTTTATAATAAACTGGATTGACTGCTCAATGTTAGAAAAACGAAGTCGTTGTTGGTAGGCTACTTTTGCGAACGTACAGCTCCGGCCAAAATGTTTGTCACCTCACCGGATACGTTCGGCTTCCTTACAATACTCGGCTTCAGCATGCATTAGTTTCCTCGGTAACGTAGGCACTAATG
>AYEL01084661.1:0-82637 GCA_000484575.1 Olivierus martensii
TCAATGTAGGCAGCACGGTATGTGGATTGGAAACTGTAGCCGATCATGATTTCCGGTTTCCAGCGCCTAGTTGAAAGTGACAAACATTTTGGCCGGAGCTGTACATTCAACGCTATAGTAAATTTGATTATTTTGGTGACCAGACGTAGCCCTTTTTTTGTTAACAGATGACGCCACTTTATATTTATGGGGGGGAATACTAAGTGACGGGGCGAAACAAGCCCTTCCACAGACTGCCCACCCATTCTAGTAGAATACTATGTGACGGGACGAAACAAGCCCTTCCACAGGCTGCCCACCCCTGCGGAGACGGGGCGAAACAAGCCCTTCCACAGGCTGCCCACCCCTGCGGAGGCGGGGCGAAACAAGCCCTTCCACAGGCTGCCCATCCCTGCGGAGGGGCTGGGCGAAACAAGCCCTTCCACAGGCTGCCCACCCCTGCGGAGGGGTCTTTCTGGTAGAATACTATGTGGTGAGCGAAACAAGCCCTTCCACAGGCTGCCCACCCCTGCGGAGAGGTCAGCTGACGGGGATCGATGGGCCGGCCCCGGACCCCATGATAAATATTTTCAAGGGGTGGGAACCGAGACTCGACTGGGTCCTCCAGAGTGTAAAGCCGAAGTTTCCATGCGGCCAATCCGGCCGATCCCTCTTTTGGGTTAGTAAAAACCCGTTTAACGCGGTCATGCGACGAATCCGGCCGACTCCCAGAGATGGTTAACTAATGTTTATAGATTCGAACCCGGATCCTCCAAAGTGGAAAGCCGAAGCGTTTCCACGCGGAATCCGGCCGACCACTCCAGAGTGGAAAGCCGAAGCGTTTCCACGCGGCCAATCCGGCCGACGACCCACGATAAATATTTTCAAGGGGTGGGACCCGAGACTCGAACCCGGGTCCTCAGAGTGGAAAGCCGAAGCGTTTCCACGCGGCCAATCCGGCCGACTCAACCTTGGGATATGGCGTTTCCACGCGGCCAATCCGGAGGTCCTCCAGAGTGGAAAGCCGAAGTGTTTCCACACGGCCAATCCGGCCATCCTCCAGAGTGGAAAGCTGAAGCGTTTCCACGTGGTCAATCCGGTAATCCTCCAAAGTGGAAAGCCGAAGCGTTTCCACGCGGAATCCGGCCGACCACTCCAGAGTGGAAAGCCGAAGCGTTTCCACGCGGCCAATCCGGCCGACGACCCACGATAAATATTTTCAAGGGGTGGGACCCGAGACTCGAACCCGGGTCCTCAGAGTGGAAAGCCGAAGCGTTTCCACGCGGCCAATCCGGCCGACTCAACCTTGGGATATGGCGTTTTCACGCGGCCAATCCGGCCGACGACGTAGCCCATTTAGTGTGAAGAACAGATCCTAATAGTTAATAAAAAGGGTTTAGTACCACAATATAGAATATTAAACTATTTCATTATTATAAATTTTTATAAATACACATTTTAGATAATTTCGAATAAGTATTCAAAAATACTCCAAATTTCGCATTTTCTTAATCGTTTAATGTTTCGAGGAAGGAGAAAAGTAGATTTAAAGACCATCAAGAGTGAACTGTTAAAAAAAAACATTACATTTATTTTATACTAAAAAAATGTTATGAAACAATTTTATTTAGTCTGTGTTAATTTTATTTTTTGACAAAAATTATAATCAAATAATAAACAAGGGCAAATTTACACTATTAATATTAAACAATAGAACATTTCAAAGATGGGGAAATAATATATTTTATCTCCAGGTGAAAGATATTATTTACCTTTTATCACCTCGTATTTGCTCATTCTTAATCCGTATGCTAAACAATATATACCAATAACGCAAAAAAAAAACAGAAAAAACACCACAGATAGCAAGAAATGTTGTATTCAGTGCACGTGGAGTTGCAACAATATGGCTGCCAGCGGCTTAGTTTGTGCTATCAACCGATCATTGAAGCAGGCATTCCAGTCTATTATAAAACATTCTTGAAAAAATATAGCATATACTGTTGATGGCAGGATTGTATTCGTTCTGCCCAAGAAAGTTGAATATAGATTGGAAGGAGCGCTTCAATGAGTGGTCAGCAGCCAAAGCGAGCTAGCTGACCCAGCCAAAACCAGTTCGCCGGCAGATACGTTGTATGAAGTACGTTCGCTGAGTCGATTTAGTAATAGTGCTATTACTTAGTATTAATAGTGTAATTATGGTCTTATATATTGTTTGATTATAATCTTTGTCAAAAAAAAATAAAATTTTATTTACTCTGTGTTTGTTTTTTTTCATAACATTTTTTTAGCATAAAATTCATGTAATAATTTTTTTGACAATTCATCCTCGTTGGCCTTTAAATCTATTTTTCTCCTTGCTCGAAACATTAAATGATTAGGAAAATGCGAAATTTGGAGTATTTTGAATACTTCATTCGAAAATATCGAAAAAGTGTATTTATAAAAAATTATAATAAAAGAATGGTTTATTATTCTATATTAGGATACAACATCCTTTTTATTAACTATTAGGATCTGTTCATCAAATTTATTAAAATTGCTACGTCTGGCTACCAAAACAAAGTCAATTTACTATAGAGTTGAATGTACTGTACATTGAGGAAGTAGCCTACAACAACATGGCGAGCAGTGGCGTAGCTGACGGTCAGCAAACCCCGCGACGCGGGGGGGCCCCGAGCATTGTGGGGCCCCAACTCACCCTGAAGAAAAATCCTCTAAAACCCAAACAATGAATCCTCAATAACCTCGATTTTAACGCAGAACAGTTTAACCTCTTTAACGCAGGGCGTCAGCGTTCGTTAGCTGGAACTCTAAAACTTAACGCTAATTTACAATTTATGTATTGTTTTCACATACATTTTTTGTTTCCGGGTGCAGCGATTGTTTGATTAAAGCGCTACGTATTGTAATGCAGTCTCTCGAAAGTGAAAGCCATCACACATTAAGCTGTATGCAACTATACGACACAAGTTTAAAAATCTTACGCATAATTTGATTTACTTGTTCTATGTATATCATTTGTTAGAATGTAATCATATGTTTAATGATGATTTTAAAATTTTACATAACTCGACCAAAGAAAAAATATTAGATTTATTAGAAACAGAACGATCTTTTTCTAAACTAAAATGATTAAAAATTATTTACGTAGCATAATGTCGCAAACGCGATTAGCAGGTTTAGCTATGTTATCCATAGAATGCGACAGAGCTAAAAAATTGCAAATAAAAATGCCAAACGTTCGAACGATTTCGTAACAACATGTAAACTTAAATATCTTCTGATGTGTTTAATTTGTCCAAATATTTATAACTAAACTTTCATTTAAATCAATGTAGATCTGTTTAACAAGTTTTCTCACAAGTTTTACAATTTGGATATTGTTAATGTGTTTTTTAGGTTGTATTGCTAACTTTCGCCGTTAGGGGGAAAATGTTGTTTCTTCCCTGTTTTTACGATGTTCGGTTGTTGTTGTGTTTTTGAACTTGCCATTTTGGGTTTTGTGATTATGTATCTGAGATGTAACAAGCAGACAGGAAGTTAAATAAAGGAGTAGTCACCATCCGAGATTGCATGTGTCTTATTGTGTTTACTTGACATCAACAGATATATAATAAAATCATTTTCATCTGTATAAAATTTCATGTATTAACCTTATTAATAAATTAGTTTACGTTAGGCTTTTTTTTACGTGATGAATTTATCTTTTTTTTTTATTTGAAATTAATTAGTTATTTTTATTTAATTAAATTAGCATATTTCAAAAATAAACAGTTTGTAATAAAAAGTAATTATTGCCATAAATAAAGAACGATTATGTTATAAAATTAGTATAAACCTTTCCCTTGTGTCTAACTTTTTATCGATTTGAACGTATTTTTCCATACCCCTTGTGTCTAACTTTTTATCGATTTGAATGTATTTTTCCATAACACCTGTCTAACTTTTTATTGATTTGAACATATTTTTCCATAAAACTTTTTTGGTTCACCAAATATTTTGGAATTTACAATTTGGCCCATCTAGGCCAAACTTTGGGAACCGCTGCTTTAAGCGATCGAGTAGTCAATACAGTCTATTATAAAACGTTCTTGGTTCTGCCAGTTAATGATGAACAAATTGGGAAATGTCATTTGTTGACAAAAAAATACAGGTAGCCAGAAGAAAAATTTTTTGGAATAATAGATTCGCTCTTTCAAGAGATAACTAAAGCTATCTCTTTCAAGAAAGTTTATCGAAAGTTCAAAATTAGCCTTCACCATTTCTATAGACAATGCTGCGCATTATCTATATCAGGGGTGGCCAACTTGCTTTGTCATTAAGATCGACTTTATATGTTAAAAACGAGTTCGCGATTTACCTTCGAAATTCTTCGTTTGATGGTTAGAGTAGAGATAGGAGCCCAAAACTACATATCCCAATAAGACATTAGTCCAAAACGAGATATCCGGCAGCGGCGACGATTTTTTCCTTTTACTTTACTCATAAATCTAAACACAACAGTATTTTAATTCTCACAACTCTCAATTCATAGGCGCCATATTGGTATCGTCAGTGAATTTAGAATTTTGTCTAACTGCTCTGCCGTTACCGGCTATTCTGTTTTGGGCCACACTCAGCAATAAAGCGAAATTTTGGCTTTAGTTGTCTAGAGAAGGCACTATTCAGTAAAAGAGAGTCATCCAATACTTAAGACGATCGACTATAAATTGTCCCGCGATCGACTTATTGGCCACCCCTGACCTATATTATTGAAAGAGCCGAAGCCAATCTTGGAATTGATGATTAGAATAATTTAAAGAGAATTTATCGACAAAGAATTTTCCATCAAAATAATTTTTATAATTTTGAACACGATTGGAAAAATCAAATGGAGAAAAATCATAAAGAAAAACTGAAAAAATTACAAAATAATAATAATTTATCTCGACGATCTATTAAAAATAAAAATAATCTCTATTAAAAAGCGTAGAAATTATTATTTTTTATATCTGAATTATGAATAATTTATTGAATTTATTATTAGTTGAATTCTGTCTGGAAAATTTAGGATTAAATCAAAATTGCAGCCAGTAATGTTTCTCAACATTTTATCATCGTGTGCTGGATAGCCGCTGTGGAAGTATGTTATGCTTTCACTCTAAAGCAGAGGTGCACAGACTTGTTAACACCAAGGGCCGCATGGATTCACCGTAACTTATAGGAGGGCCACAAAAGAAGCCACGAAAGTTATATATCATATGTTTATTAATTACATATTAGAGAGAAATGTAATCAAAATTAAACAAAGATTTTTTTAATAGGATGCGTGGTATTGCATTAATTTAATAATATTTTTTCATGTTGGGTTCGATATCTGTAGTAGCCAAACACAAAATTAATTCCAAATTTTCATTAGTTAAGCAGCAATGCTATCTTATGCGTGTGTACAATTTTTTAAAATTACCTATTTCGCGCGCATAAATACAGTAAAAATAAAAAAATGTTTATAATACAAATACTGTATGATTATTTTTTCATTATTATTTAAAAACATTATTATTGAACCACTGTAAACATAATTTCATTTCAGAAAATTATCATTTAAAAATGCATTGTTCAAAACTACAAATAATATTTCGTTGATTGTGTGACTTGTTAAAATAATACATGGTGAGGCGGGCCGCCAACAAATCAACGGAGGGCCGCGGTTTGTGCATCCCTGTTCTAAAGGATTCGGATTCAATTCCCAAGTCCCACACCTCCCATTTTTCAGAGGGCCCGGATTGTTGAACCCCGTCTTCCTTCGACGGGAAGAACTGGACGAAACACGTCTGTTCATTTAGTGTTCTAATAGAATGGAGGGCCCGGATTGTTGAACCCCGTTTTCCTTCGACGGGAAGAACTGGACGAAACACGTCTGTTCATTTAGTGTTCTAATAGAATGAAAAGTGGCATCATCTGTTGACAAAAAAAAGAACCCCATCTTCCAGCTAAGAGACCACCCCACCACCAGTGGTGGGGTGGCTGTGTGGAAACGCTTCGGCTTTCCATTCTGGAGAACCCGGGTTCGAGTTTCGGGTCCCACCTCTTGAAAATTGTTTATCATGAGGTCCAGGCCCAGCCTGTCGATCCCCGTCCTCCAGATTCTGGCTGACCATTCCGCAGGGGTGGGCAGCCTGTGGAAAGGCGTGTTTCGTCCGGTCACTTAGTGTTCTAATAGAATGAAAAGTGGCATCATCTGCTGACAAAAAAGAACCCCATCTTCCAGCTAACAGGCCACCCCACCACTGGTGGCGGGGTGGCTGGTTGTGTGCATCGCGAAGCTCTGCCGCTTAGTACTCTACGAATGGAAAGCGGCGTAAAAATCATAGCCTTCATTTATCCTATTTTATATGATCTCAGATTGGGCTATTATCGAATATGGAAAATATTTATAGAAATTCCAAATTTCAATTTGGAATTTCTATAAATATTTTCGATATTTGTTATGTTTTTCACAGTTTTTACAATTCTGTAGCAAAATAAATTTTCAATAACATTTAAAAATAAGCAATATCGGACAATAAATATTAATAAATATTGAATAAGACTAAAACTAATGTTACATTTTATACTCATGTTACTTACTTATTTGAACGATTATTTTCTTTTTTTCTTTTTTATTACAGATATTCCGACCTCATTTTTTCTCTGATTTCATCGAATTATTTTAATGGAATCGTCAGCTCTTACGGCTAGAGTAAAAAGATGCATTTTAATATTTATTTATAATAACAGATGGCGCTACAAATAAATAGATTTGAAATAAAATTCATTAAATAAATTCGTTTTAATAATTTACTATTAAATGCTTTAAAATTTTCGTTATATAAAATATTACTTAATTTAATTAATTGAATAAAATAATTTTAAAATTATTAGAAATTCGTTAAATACAATATATACTATATGTAGTACTGTATATCTAAATTAAAGTGACCAGATGTTTTATGTTGGAATGCAGGACGTGTTCAAATAAAAAAAAACGCTTAACACGTTCATAAGGACACTATTTTCTTAGTTTATTTAGTTGAGCGTATCGATGGTTGTGCGTTATTAAAATGTCTTGGATCTATTTTTTATGCATATATTAATATAAAAATTACAAAAAAAACATACTTCTGATAAATTAATAAAAAAATTAAAAGCACATTCTTTTCATAACCAAAAATTAACTATACAGAAAATAACATTCTCAATACAAGAAATATCAAAATGATAATATAGATGCAACCATCAATAAAACGAATAATAATAAATAAATAATTACATTATTTATATGTTTTTTTCGCAGAGTGAAATTTTTAATAAATCTTCATTACTTGAATTATTCTTATAAAATTCTTCACAGGAATTGGAAAAATTGCATTTACTTTTAATATTGCTTTCAACGTTTCTACGCTCGGCTGCGTTTTTTTTTTAATTTGAATTTTAAATCGGTTATTTCTGTAACAACCTCCATAATAGTATTTTTTTTATCTTAAATTCTTGTTATATATAAGTAGAAACATTTATTTCCAGTTAATAATAATAGCGTCATATAGTATGAAGTAGAGGAAATGGCAACTTTGTGCCATTGCGAAAATGTTAAAAACTTTATATGTCCAGTCCGGAATACTTTCTGGGATTTCATTGCGTTCATTGTTCAGTTTTCATTGCGGGACAAACTCAAATCCGAGACGTCTGGTTACTTTAATCTAAATATATTTATTTATTTATTTAATGAATAATTTATTATAAAGATGAAAAATAATTATTAATTTTATGTTTTTTATATTTTATTTGAATTTATTTCTAATGTTTCAAGAAATATATACATATTCAAATACAGTATAATGAATCAATATTACTGCACCTTTCATTTTAAAATACTATACTATTGTGGATATATCTCAGGATATATATTTTATCTTTTATATATATAATATCAGAAGTGAAAAAATACAAATAAATTATTATCTTTTATATGGATAATACACTGTTTTAAAGATATTATTGATCTAAAAAAAATATAATCAAATTTGTTAGAAAAAGAAAAGGAGGAAGTTTATCAAAATTTCTAAAAAAATTATTTTTGGTTTGGCGCCATCTATTGTTCAAAAACGTACTATTTTACATCACGAATATCCTTGATATATTTTTATATACATTTATTTTAAATATATAACATTAAATTACTTTCAGAATATATATTAAAAAGGTTTTTTAAAATATATACTGTCTTACATCGAGCTATTAGATTATTTTAAAAAATAAAAATTTCAGATTATTCGTTTGTAGTACTGTATTATTGAAAGTAATTTTTTATCTCATATCCAAATACCAATAATAATCAATACAAACAAATTTAAATATTAAAATAATTAAAGTTAAAAATTTAACATCTATATAGTATACCATTATCCACCTACTATATAGTATAATTGAGATATCCATCTAAGTTGGATATCTCAATTCAATAGATGGTGGTACCTTTTGTGAATACAGTATGTTAATTTTTAAAAAATAAAAATTTCAGATTATTCGTTTGTAGTACTGTATTATTGAAAGTAATTTTTTATCTCATATCCAAATACCAATAATAATCAATACAAACAAATTTAAATATTAAAATAATTAAAGTTAAAAATTTAACATCTATATAGTATCCATGATAGCATCTAAGTTGGATATCTCAATTCAATAGATGGTGGTACCTTTTGTGAATACAGTATGTTCAAAAGCACTGCAAAAGCATCATACTAACTTAGCATGGATCATATCATAAAACTAGCATGGATTACAGTTGTAGATGGCTATTTTTATTTAAGACGCTATTTTTTGACGAGTAAACTTGTTAATAAAACTATAATATTATATATTAAAATTAGAAATTTATAATACGATATATTAATTTTAAAATCAAATTTAATATAATTATAAATCTTCAATGAAAAAAATTCCTTATTTTAATCTATCATGTTATGTTATAGTTGTCATGACAACAAATTAAACATCTAGTGATAAGAACAAGAGCAACATTTAAGATCACGAAAACATCCCATTAAATAAATATTATTAAAATTATCTTGTTTCCTTTATTAATACTTTTTTAATAGTTAAATTCAATTTTGAATATTACATTACATGTTTGTTACAATATTTTATCGTAGATAGAGGACGCTACTGTGCAAATTAGCTTTCCGTTCTTCTGGACACGTTCTCTGTCGGTATATCGTCTAAACGTATTAGCCGCATCAATTTAACTAGTACAGTAATATTTAGTCAGTTTTATTACAGAATTTTACACTTTTATGCATAATTTCCAGTGATGTAAATTATAAACTGTGTAATGACGTCTGTGATTTATAAACGTGAGCCTTTACTACTTTAAATTGTTAGAACCAAAAAAAAAATAAGATTCGATGTGCTTTAAATATGATATTTTACTTAATTAGTAATTATTGTTGTTAATAATTATATAATTAGATAAATTTAATTCATTAAAATAAGAAGAGTAAGAGCAATGTGAATAAAAAAACAGATGGAAGCACAGTTATTTGAAACTGATTTCTCTTTTAAGTGATTTTCATTATAAATTTAAACATATATTTATAATAATAAATAAATCAAAATGTAAATTTAGAATATGTTTCTTCTTATATGAAGGTTATAGTTCAAGCTTTCCCTCCGAGTTGAGTATTAAGTACTAAAGCTGCTTATAATTCATTATAATTTTTAAATTTAGTTCTATCAATTCACATCTGGCTCCATCTATTGATTTATTGAAAATTATAGGTTAATTATAATCATCTGTTTTAGCTACTGTATTATACATTTTATAATAGATTTAATAATTTTAATATAAAAAGTAAAACAAAAATTTTAAGAAGCTTAATTTATTGATAAAGTCAATTTTTGGTGATGTCGTATTTTAATAAAATAATATTGCGGATCGGATATTAAAACAAATAAAAAAATTTAATAAGGAAAAAATATAAATGATTTTAGTTTTATTTAACAAGACGAATGTTAAGTAAGTAAATTAAAATAGAAAATTGAATTTTTTACGGATCAATTTGACGTGAGATTTTTTGACCGTCATCTGGTCAAGAAACTTAGCCTGAAGTCAACTCTTCCTTGTTAGTTGGTGTGAAGGTTTTTTTGCAGTTTTTTTCCCGTTTTTCCAACCCGAAAGTTTTGGTCGACATAATTGAGAAGTTGTGTACCGTCGTCTTAAGCCGAGCCATGTTATTACTGGTAACGCCATCGCAGCTGCTACTGATTGCAGGAAACAACAGAAGCGTTCGCCTTTGGTCATTAGGTCTTCTTGACCAGCAAAAGCTACTAGAGAGAGAGGGAGAGAAGAGTTCCTGCTGCCTGTGTCATATTGATAGAGCTTACCCGCTAGCAAAGACAATCTCCAACTTCAACTGATGACCCTTTTTCAAAAATCCCCGAAATATCTACACTACAATTTTTGAGATATAAGCACTAACGAGTGCTTAATTGCTCGATAAGGTTCAATTAGTTAACTAAAAAAGTTTAATTTTGTCGTAACTTCGTATTTCTTTTGTGAAAATAAACAGTTTTAATAAATAAATTTCAGAATAAACATAATTAATGTTAAATGAAGAGTATATTTACTCTTATAAATTTATCATAACTATTACTTTTATTACTTTAATTTTAAAATACTATATATTATATATGATTTTAACAAAGTGAAGTGAATTAAAATAACGATTGATTAATGATGATTAATTTTCCTATTTTTATTGGATTATAATCTAGATATGTGTGTTGCTAGCGGCGCATCGTTTGATAATGCTTTTCACTCTCTCGGATGCTGAGCAAACCCATTTTCGTCTATAATATAGAGCTCTAAAAGATAAAGCACACACAAGATAGTCGTTTCAAATTTTTGTTTTTTAAAAACATGTCGGGGTCTATTATAATTTCAATAATTACCAAATTTGTCAAAATCTATCTTTAATTCGTAAAAATCTTAATTTTAACACATTGATCGAATCACTTGTATTACTTTTTTCACGGGGAGGATTGTTCAGGTAAATATTATATTTTCTCCATTATAAAGTCAAACTTTAATCATATTAATTTTTAAAACTTAAATTTAAATTTATAATATAGATTTAAAAATTAATAGACTTAATAGCAGTTAAATATCTCAGAAGGATTCGTATAAAATATATTTTTCATTATTTTTATAACAATATTCTATAAATTATTTTGATTCAGACTTGAATCAAAATAACTAAATCTGAAATGCAGTTAAACCTATAATGTGTATAGTTTGTATTTGTAATGTCGCTGTGTTTTATTCCTCTCATCCTAATTGCTAATTTTTTTCTTACATTTATTCTTATATTGTAGTGCATTAATAAAAAAATTGAATATTTTATATCGATTGAGTTTCTAATGTGTAGAATAGCGATTTATAAAGTGCAGTACTGTACGCGTACCATAATAACAGACCTACGTAAAATACCTAAAAGACTACATGAAATAAAATCATCATCATATTATAGTAAAATATTTTTAAATTTCTGTAGATGTTACATTAAATTAACTATAATATTGTAAATGTCGAGCTTATACTATAAAAAATGCAATAGAAAACATATTTGTGCCGCTGCTTCCTACATGTCTAACTTTCAGTGATGTTTTCTGCGGATAGTCTTTTTAGTATAAAATGCTTTTAAAATTTTAAGTACAGTATATAACGAAGCGAAATGTCATCTAAAGGACGAAAAAATTCAGATTCATATATTGATAGATAATTAAACAAAATAAAATTATTATTTAAAAGTTTATAGTCTTAATCTTTTGTTAAAGAAAAGGCATAAAAAGGAAAGACTTTGTCATATTTAGAGTTTGTAAAGGAAAATACAATAGAAGTTTTTACTGGCATTCAAGTTCATTTACACTGAAATTATAAGTAAACAACACGGATGACCTCTGACGTCACGCCAATAGCGCATCAAGTGAATGTTGGATTATAAGGCGTTAGCGTGATTCCCAGGATGCTTTTTTTTTATTTTCGATTTTCGAATATTGTATTGGAAAATAGATAAATGGAAGACTATTATTACGTATTGTTTCATAAACCACTTCGAATTTATTCTGGGCATCTGCTGATTTTACATTGTCATTGATTATTTTCTAAATATAGAAGCAAGTTGATATTTATAAGGCTAAATATGATACTAAACCATAATAGCATAGGTTCGAATAGTGTTTGCCTTCAATTTTTCATCAGTAAGTCATGATAACAGACTGAATATGTATAGTCATTAATTTTAATACGCCATTTTTTAAACATTTTAATATGGGATTTAATAATTTGATTAATCCTTAATCCAATAATTTTTTCGATATATTACGTCTGGTAATCATTTAAAAAATTTTCTATCCATTAAAAACTCAATTCGCCTATTAATAATTAAAATTTAATATTTACATTGCAATCAATATTTAATTATACTGCTAATTTTTATAAATAAAACGATTTAATACAAATAATTATAAGATAAAATAATGTATTAATTAATTGGAATTTAAAATTGGAAAAAATCAAGTTTTTTTAATGTTATTCTTAAAGATTTCTCTAATTAGTTTTAATACTTCATTTGCAATATTACTTTAATCTGGTCTTAAGAGGGAATTTAATTTCTTTTTCGCTCCACAGATGGCGGTGCTCAAGATCGATAAATATTAAATTTTTCTTCGAAAAGTTCATCTTTGTATTTCACTTCAGATACTTGTAGATTTTCTTCCTCCTGAGAAAAAAAAAAAAAAACTAAATTTTACAATTAAAATGAATTTTAGTTAAAAGTAGATCCTGTATTAAGTACTTATATAATTAAATAGCATATACATGTTGCATGAATATAGCTTTAGGTTATATTTTAGATGAAGTAAACAAAATTCTTTTGTAAGGAATTCAAGGATGGAAACAAAGTCAAATTTGTTATGCAGATTTCTCTCTTCAGTTTAAAAGTTATTTTTGAGAATTTAATGTAGTTAGTAGTTAACGAGTAAATTTTGATATGTATCAACTACATACAGTACATGCGTGGTGCATGTGCAATATAGACATACAGAGTCTGGCATTTATTAAATTTCTCTTAACTATTAAGAAAGATAGAATCTCTTTAATATAAACAAATTTTAATTTTCCACTATGGTTTCTTTTATTATTTTTCTTCATAAAACAAAAATAATTTTCATAAGTTAATCATTCTTGAATGATTAATTGTTAATTTCTATTATTTTAATGATTTATATTAATTATAGTTGTTTATTGAAAATTTTTCTCAATAGATCAAACATCAGTAACTTTATTTAAAATTAAAAAATATGCGATATTTTAAGCATTATAATCAAATCTAACTTCAAGTTTTTGTGATTCTTTAATAAGATTGGCGGATAGGAATAATTCAGAAAATTTATTAGATCTATCAAAACACGAGTTATTAAAATAAGTCATCATTATATGCTACTATAAGTATTTAAAATTGATTATTTATTTAAAAATCGAAGAATTCAAACATAAAAAAAAAAACATTTTTTCTGCTAATATTGTTACACTAATAAGATTCCGCTACTTTTTTTAATAAGTCGGCTCTATTATATTCTTTAAAGCATGATGCATATACGTGTAATTGTTAGAAAACACTTATATGTATATGCATCCGTGATTTTTTTTACTCTAAATTTAAAGAGTATTTATTACTTTACCATAATTTTCAAATTATTAAAAAGTTACTTTAACATCGATTGCAGGCATCGGAGTTCACTAATATATCAAATATTTTGTAACAAAATCCAAGAAATAAATAATTTCAATTTAACAAGACATGATTAATATACAGTTTCCAATTAATAGCTCCATTTTGTACCAATAAGAATATTAAATTATTCTTTGAAAATTCAACAACTTATATTCGAATTTCGACTCATTTGAGATTAGTTTTATCACAAAGAATATTGCTTTTATTATAAAATTTAAGCGACTAGTTTAAGCACAGAACAAATCATTTCATCGACATCCTTTCAAGCATATCCTGCAAGACCGAAACGTGCATAGCTGACAGTCGAACGAATCCCTCCACCCCGATGGCTATCTGCTTGGTTGACAGTGAAGAGAAGCCCGTCAACTCCACCCGCTCCTGGACTGAAACGGAGGAAATGGTCACAGGAGTCGCCCATCCATTCATCATTCCCCACCTCCGAATGGTAGCGTCTGCAACTATGGAGATGTGAACCATATCACCGCATTATTTCTCACTTAAAATTATTACTGTTCGTTATTTGATTAATATTCTCTCGTATATTAATATTTTAACTGTTTTTACATTCACAGTTATCAAAAAATAAAAAAGAAAAATTAATATAAATGTCGAAATCGATATTGTTGACACCAGAGGGAGCCGGCATTAAAATATTCAATCACGTATAAAGAATATTTAAAATGAATCAAAATAAGTTTTAAAGTTATTATTTTTCGTTATGTCTTATGAGAAAAATATTCGAATGTGAAGTTTAAAGTTAGTTTAACTTCTTTTTGATAATTTATAAATTTTTTTCATTCGAAATACAAAATATTGTGTGTTTTATTATTATAAATTGGACTGTTTAATTAAAACAAATATAGTAGAAAAACTAATTATAATAAAGAATGAATATAAAATGAAAATATGTTTAAATTCATTAAGTTTTGAAGCATTAATCCTTGATGAAAGGTATTTAAACGGGAAAACAAAAAGGATTTTATTTATTTTCTTATTATTTTCTCTAAAATCAGAATTTGATATACGGGTATTTATATAGATATTTTTACTGTTTGTAATCTATTGTATTCAAAATGTTACCTGTAGAGGCACAGCTGGTATATTCACATCAATAGAATAACCTGGATATTCCGCAAAATGGCGGTCGTTGCAGCGGAACGGTCTCACCCATACAACATACTTTATATAATGAAACCGTATTTATTTAGAGATGCTGATAGAGTCGATAATACTTATATTATGACGTCAAGCCTTAAAGTGAAGATGTTATCCAAATGGACGGATTTAGTACTTTTGTGTTTTACAAAATAAGAAATTTCGTTTTAGTCAATGGTTCGCGAAATCTGTTTGTGTTTATTGATTTTTATTCTGTTTATAAAGTACATAATATTATTTTAAGTTTTAATTCGAATGACTTTTAAATCGGTTAAAAAAAGGGAGAATATTTTAAAAAACTACTTGGTGACGTGGCAGGCAGTTGGTTTGTGTAATAACTGTAGAATTCTTTGCTGTACATGTTGTACTGTACATGTAGTATATACGGCTGAAGGAGCAAAGCTGTTAGAAGGAAGGAATCGAAGCTCTATGACTGGTCTGGTATTCTATTTTTGGAACCAGGCCGATGTCGATGTTGTCGGAGTTTGGACAAACAACTCTTCTGACGTCAACTGCGACCTCTAGATGTCTCTGAACGAAGACTCTTATTTTGGCCTTAAGGAACTAATGTCGGATTTAGAATTTTCTTGACTAGAAAATTTAAAGAATTGCGATTAAAGTTGCTCTAAATGCGTATGTTTTACTTTAAAATTCATAAATTAATTATCTAAAAATTTAAAATAGAACCAACAGATTTTTTCTATTATTGTTGTAAGATGATGTTTTGTTTGGATTGAAAAGAAATTCTTGTTGGATGTAGGTAGAGTCTAGTTTCTATTTTCTTTTTCTTTGAAGTGGACAAAACCGTGTTCAGTAACCATAGCAACACGGTAGGACAGACTTAATCCTGTGGCCTCCATCTGTCTGATCTGTAGTGTCCAGTCTTCAGACAAACGATAGAGAAACACGAAAACTTCTAGATTTAGTGATAGTTTTAATACGGAGTTTTTCTTTTTGGTTTAAATACGGGGAAGACTTAAATTTTTAAAACAGGTCAGTTGGAGCGTTTCGATTATCATTCTTCAACGTTTCATAGCATCCTTGACCTACTGTGAAAACAAACTGTAAAGGAGCAGGATTTAATAAAATATTATTAATCTTACTTTCAAAACTAAAGATATATTTTTTAGTTTATTATTTAGAGGATTTAAGATTTCTTTTGCGTTTTCGAGTAATTTTTTCTCTATCCATCCGCGCCAATTATGTAACTTTATAATAACTTGTAGACTAGTTATGCCTGGTGCCCAATCTTGAGTGTTTTGTTTCGTGATGAAGCAAAATTGTTTCCGGTAGGAAGGTGTTTCGTTGCATGAGAAGAGAGAGAGCTTTCGGAAGATTCGCCGTTGGTCAAAGAGAGGCTGGCCAACAACAGAGCATGCGCCTCTATCAAGGTAAGGATGAGGAAGGAGTGAGCGATCGATCCATGAACTCTGGACTGTTGCCAAATTTATCGCTTCTGTAGTTCACCAAATGTTAGTGCATATCAACATTAATAGTTCGCAACTTCGTCTACACTGTCAACAATTCATTTTCCGTTATTTCTGATGACGTCATCAAGTTTTGATGACGATCTGATTTAAATATGGCGCGCGCGTTTTTCGAATTGCTTTCGCTTTTATGCTTTTTATCTTTCTCTTTCTCTCCCTTTCCTTCTCCCGTTGGCGTATTATCTACTCATTTTCGATTCAAACATTTAGGGTAATTACATTATTGATAAGTGTAATTAATCTGGTGCAGTTTATGATTAGTTACAGCGGATAAAAGTTTCTCCGTGGAAGAAAGATGGCCGTCGGGGGAAAGAGCTGTGACGTCAGATTGGGAGAGACACGAAGGCGAAAACAACGGACCCCGAATGCAATATCGATCCATTCTGAGATTACGGACCTTCTCTGCGTGGGGGAATGCGTTTAATCACAGCATTGCGACCGCAGGGAGGGTATGGAAAAGGGGGGTTGGATGAAGAGAAGAGGCGTGGGGTCTCAGGCCCTTGGCTGAGTGAAGGGAAGCCAGATAAAAGACATAATGGAAGCGACCGAGTTTCTGGAGGGATTTTTCTTTTTTTGGCCGGGGGAAAGAACGAGTAGCGTGATTAGGATGGTAGAGAGGTAGCTACGCAGTTGGTTGTTATATACCATACATCTGCTTCATGCTGTTCAAAAGCGAGATTCTATGCTCTTCTAAAATTAGGATTTTATTCTCTAAATGAAATTATTTAACTCTCTAATTTAATTTAATAAAGTTTATTTATTCGATTCACCTTTTGTTAACGTGGTTGCGAAATGGAATTTTTATGAAGTACTAGAATCCTTAAATATCGCATGTTTCCTATTGGCTTTTAATAATATTTGTTCAAGAATATAATAAGATAGATTTTGAAACTAAGCTTGACCTAATTTTTCTTAAAATAAAAGATTATTTCCACTTTCCAGAAACGGCAAATAAAGATGGCAGAAGTCTGAATTTCATATAATATATTTACATTAATATATGCTTACATTATAACTTTCAAAGAAAATTAGTTTCTTAGATATACAATCTTTTATTATAAGGCAAAGAAAAAATACAGGAAAAGTACTTTATTTTCAAAATCCAGATGTCTTTGAGAATGTTTTCTGACGATGGAGCGATAAATTCTGGAAGACGTGAGAAAGAAGAAGCATTTCGATGGTGAGGGATGCCCCGAAGAACATACAATCCTTCTCCAACTCTCTTGGGATTTGATATAACTGGACAGCACATTTCTTTTCTCTGTTCAAAAGATTCCAGAAATACAAAAAAGTTTGGAGGAATTATCAAAATCTTGTCATTCGTTCGCAAATAACATTTCTTTCGAGTGTGGTATCAATGTAAACAGTTAAGACAATGTTTCGACAAAAAACAAAATATTTTCAAACAGAAATTCAAATTGTTGCAGAATATATGCATATATACGTTCAATTGATATTCAAAATTTTGATTGGTTAAATTGAGTCGACAGAAAAGTCTTAGAAGAAAATCTACACTTTGTTTCTTTAGCTACATCTTTTGTGAGAGGTCTTTCAACTGAGATGCTGACTTAGGCACGTTTCGGGTTCCCCAATCCAGAAGGGTGCTGATCGTGTTCGCTGATCACGTGACCGAGGTCAGAACAGGTACAGGCAGATGAGGAAGTGTTCATTAGACGACAGAATTCATGTTTATTATATTACTTCGTGTCTATTTAGTACGAAATATATAACTAGCAGAAAAATTATTTTTGTTATATTTATAAGTAACTATTTGCTGACGAATGTAGCTGTGTAAAAAAACAAAGCATGACCTCCTCACTTGCATGAATAGTGTGTAGACTGTTTCGACATCGTATGTTGCATTACCAATGAAAAAAAGAAGGAAAATTAAATTAAAGTAATTTTTTATTATTATTAATAGATTATTTGCTGTATAAAACTAATAGTTCCAAGCGATTTTTACATTTAATTTCGATTGATAAAGGTAAGCAAATTAAAAACGATAACAATTTATCTGTATAAATAGTCTCCTATTTATTTACAACTGATTCAGTTTCTATTGTTCTTATCGGAAAAATAATTAATTGTTTTTATGCAGTTAACTTATTTTTTAGTTACATATTTCTCGTTAAAGAAAAAATTCTGTAAATAAAACTTATTAATCAATTAGAAAGAGTATGAAATGAAAATTCAAAAATTAATAAAATTTTCATTAATTATTATATAGAATAAATTAATTTATAACAAAATTTTCAAGACTACTGTATTATAGTATTATTTTATTGTCGTAATAAATATCGAATTGCTGTTTTAAAAAGTTTCAAATTAATTACTTCAAATAAAATTCATTAAATATGTAATAATCATTATCCAATAAGAGATTTTAAATTCGAATTTTAAAAATGAAAATTAACGGATTATAAATATTATGAAAATTAACCAATAGAAATTTTTTAAATAGTGACGTTGTTGTATTAGCCAATAATATGGCTTAAAATTCAAAACAGTAATCGGCGTAAACATTGATTTAACTTTTATATATACATAAAATTTAACTACCAAATATTCCATTTATTCATTGAAAATTAAAATATACATTTATGAAGTTATCTGTATGAGTTTATGGTTAATTCCAAAAATGAAAAAAAAGGAAAACAAAAACAAAATTGTAGAAATGTTTTCTTAAAATACATCCAGATGGCGCTATTTGAAAAGAATGTTGCTTTTGTAAATTCAACAGTTTGTTTATTATTATTTTTTTATCACATTAAAAGATTATTTAACCATACTGTATTGAACTTTTAATCGATTGGTTTCAAAAATTTAAAACGATATTATTAATAAAGGAAAAAAGACGCAAATTAAAAATAATTAAAAATATTAATCTCCCATATGATTATTAAATAAAAATTTTGGTACAAATTGATTTATATTTTTTAACAAAGTTGCTAGTATTTT
The DNA here is from genome assembly GCA_000484575.1 of Olivierus martensii. Taxonomy (NCBI): domain Eukaryota; kingdom Metazoa; phylum Arthropoda; class Arachnida; order Scorpiones; family Buthidae; genus Olivierus; species Olivierus martensii. The sequence goes on from AYEL01084661.1 coordinate 19,397, forward strand.
GGTATTTTTATAAACTAAAGACTTAGGTTAGAAAATATTATTTTGAAAGGGATTAAATGGAACTAATTCAAATTTCCTTCTCTAACAATGAAAACGAGGCTGATGTGCAGGAAATGACGTCATAGTTCGATCTCTTAGAAACAGACGACACACAAATCGCTCACATTTCTGCTGCTACGGTAACCTTAAGTAGGAGAGGATGCATTTGCAGGCGTTGGATTTCCTTGACGTAAAGGGTCAGCAACGTTGCCATCGTTTCAGATGCGATCCAGATCAATACATTTACCCCCAAGGTAGGCTGTCCAGCAAACGGAACCATCTAAGACCAAGAGACGGACGATGTTTCTAAGGTGCGCGCGCAACCGTAAAGAGGATTGAGAAAGACAAGACGACGGCTACGTATCGAAAGACGCAGGCGCACCACCTGCCAAGTGAAAGTAGAAAAAAATTTTTAACTCTAAGCATCTCAAAAGCCCGTCTTTTATTTTCGGCTTTGAATTTTTCGACTAGTACATTTAGGGGAGACAATACCGTTCTGCATACGCCCTTTTTACTATCTGCCGACACCAGCCGGTTTTGTTACAACCGGCAAAGCAGCCTTGTTGGATATTTTCGTCTGTCAATATTCTATTTCCCCCGTGGACTTGGGTACGGGACCGACGACCCTGCATACCACGACCCTAACCGCCTGCTGTCAGACCAGCCCGGTGTGTGTGCATGCTGGTATGTTTCTGTGCAAGCTGTAGATGGAAGAGGGGGTGGCTCGGCTGTAGCCAGTTAGCTAGCTGGCAGTCGGGCTTCGAACTACCGACTGTGAAGGCGGACGACATCTTTGAGCGGCATTCTGGCTAATCTGGCGGGAACCTGCGTCATATGACGTTTTTTTTCTTTTTTATGATGGGTCTTTAGGCTCCATGTCTCTCGAGGCATCTGCTTGAATTCACCGGCAGAATTATAGAACTGAATAGTTTGTTTGTCTGCAGTAGTCATGTTGGCTTGGTACGGAGGTGAGTAAAATTCATTTATTCTATATCTTCTTAAACGATCGACGTATTGCTTTGCCTTGTCTTCTTTGCGCAACCACGTGGGTGACTAAGACAAATGATGAACCGCTGACGATATATAGTTTTGTTTAAAAAACTGACGACTGTTCCTTAAAGTTGATAATATCTGTTTTGCTTTAATTTAACATCAGTTGACTATGTAGGTGAGAAGATAACATATTTATAAATGTTAATTAATGTATAACAGAGAAGGGCGATAGTTAAAAATTATTCCTCCTGGCACCCCTGTAAAAAAGTATAAAATTTAATACTTGAAATATTATATTACCGTTCAGGTAAGGCTGTGTTAGAATATTATATTTCAACTTGAGTGGTCTTGGTGTGCAGTACGTGTAGAATAGGGCTGTGGAGCGATAAGGGCCCGTCTGGTACAATGAACCTAGGCTCATATCGTGCACACACCCCTGCGTCCTCGAAATGGTCAGCCCTATTTCCTCAAAAAATGGGGCTACATAGGGGCCCATGCTTCAGAGGAAAAACATAACAAATGCCTAAACAAATTTAGAAAAATTTGCCATTAAAAAATTGTTTCACGAACATAACCATTCGTGATATTCTTCACCAAGAAAACCGCATCCGATATATCTACGGTACTATATATTGCATATATGAACGGAAAATATGAAAAAATATTATTTTTATATAAAATTTGTAAAGTATGAATAGTGAGTATCTAAATTGAACAAATATTTATTAATTATAATTAAATTAAATGAAATTAATCGTGTATGAATCAACCAGTTCGAATTTCTTCGCCATTTCGAATTGTGACGTCATTTTCAGATGGAAATTCCCGTGATTCCTTGTTTTGAGAAATATTTTTAAATGAAATTTTAAGAATGAAACCGATTTGATTTTATTGATTTTTTTCCTTATCAGAATTTAGAAATTAAATATAGAATTTTAAAAATGAGAGCGAGAGAGAGAAGACAGATGGAATGATTTTTCCATACTACATAAACGCTGAAGAGTTTTTGTTTTAGAAACCTCATCAAACAGTTTATCAGCTATTCTAAAAATCATTCTGTGGCTGTTTAAAAAATCATTAACCTAAGAAAGCCATTAAAAAAATTAACTTTGTGAGGACGTCCGGAGAGAGAAGGGAAAAAGTCCAAATTTGAAATTGGAAAACGGTTCATTAATGGAAAATCGAGAAAACTTTTTTGAATAATTTTTCCAAAACAGATGCTCCAAAATACTTTCGTTCTAGAATTATTGCGCAGTCAACTATAAAAGTTTATGTTCCGTTCCCTGTTCCCTAAGCTTTTTATTCCATTAAAATTGATTATGTAATGAATCAATGGCGCTATATAAAATAATCATTCCCTAAAATTATCGGAAGCTTATTTTGTTTGTCGATTCTTTGGAAAACTTTCCGGCGAATTTTCGGTTTAAATATAAAGTACAAGCGACCTAAATTTTTCTCTAGGAAATCGGCCAAGTGAGAAGTGTATGGTTGGCGAATTCAATTAATTGACCGAAAATCCACCAAACATGTCAAAATTCGTTATAAACATATTTATTAATTTGAAAAAAGCGGAAAAAAGATAGTGCGAAACGGTTCGATATATTCGCGAACGTTTCAACTCGGATTAAGTTTGGGGGAGAGAAAATGTTGATTCAAAAATTCCTTTCAATTGACAACAGCAAGAAATACACGCTGAACGGAAGAAAAACGTAAAGCGAAGTTTAAATGGCATTACGACTAATTCTCTTCCCTTTAAATATTCTTTATTGATCGTCCGGTAAGAGCGAAGAGAGCGCCTCCACACGAGGGAAAACTAGTATGCATGTTACGCATGCGCTGGACGAAATTTCAAATTTCCTTCGCTTCGGTCGGATGCACGATACGCGAGAACAGGAGTTTGGTGATTAGCCGGAGCGGACTGCAAGTTCGGGTACGGCTTCGCGGAGATCTTGTCTCTATGGCAACGTTTCTCTTCAGTATTCCCTTCCCTCCCTTTGGAGCTGAATAAGAGGAGTGGCTTTGGTATTTACCTATCCCGGGCAGAATGGGGCCACCGTGTGGGTAGAACATGGGTCAGATCGATGGGTAGTATGACCAGTAGGGGGCGAGCTGTTTCAGCACAAGTCAGCAGCTACTACCTCCATTTTCTGCAGTTTTATATGGAACTTATAATATTCCAGTTGAAAGAGCGCGAAAATTTCGTATAAATATACTTTTTAGTTTTACAAGAAACTTGTGCCAACCGCTGAAAAAAAATTTCACATTTCTGGAAAATGTAGATAGCCGTATCTTGCGTCGCGAGTTATCATTTCAAATTTTACCGTTATACGTGAACTATGCAATGCCGTTTCAGTAAGATATCTAAAATTTCTTGTAAGTTCTAGCAATCTTTCGCAGTTAAACAAACTGCGAGAGTGTTTTTGATTATGATGATAATTTCAAGAGCTAGAACTAGATGAAATAACTAAATAAATGAAAGAATTCGCATTTAAATTTCAATAGAAAGTCTTCAAATAGTAGCTTGCCAAATTGACCATTAGCTGACAAACAGAAAACACTTTTCTGCCCTCCGCCCCCCGGAGAGAAATAGATCGACACCAGTTGTCATGGTAACCGTGGACGTACTGTACAAGAGTGGCTGGAGAAGCAAAAGGTTGTACAGGTTGATGGAGTCCTTAGTACCGAGGCTTTCTGTAGAAAGAGACGCTGAAAGCTTTAGATCCATCTACAGTTCCAAGATGAGATTCGATTCTTTCCATTACAAGAAATGAAAACGTTTTTGCAATCCATACATTCCTTGTGTGATTTTTTTTTCTTTTTTCTGGTTTTTTTATATTTAATATTGCATAGTTTATGTAAGTTGAAAGAGGAAGATGTTTAGTTGGCTGCTGGGCAGTCGGCCATTTTGTCGCAGTGCCGCTATAACTCTGGCCACTAGCAGACCTCTGGACCGACCTGAAAGGTCACGTCACCATCCCACCACGTGACTGACGCTATAGTTTCCTATTGGTTACAACAATATCAGCACGTGACCCCATCGATTTTCGTTGTCACGAGGCATCAAAATGCCTATTCAACCCTTTGCAGCTGAATTTCTGAATGAAATTCGAATATCGGATAAAAGTTAATTCTGCTATTACATATATTAAATTCAAATTCGCTAGTTCCAATATATTATATTTTATTTTTTACTTATTGAGTGTGTCTACGGATGTACCGCTGCTGCATTTCATTCGTCATAATTTTCTACATTAAAACAATTAAGATAGATGAAGTTCGTAAACGATAAACAAAAAGAAAAACAATAATAAATCTGAAATTTTTATAAGCCATAATTTGAAATGTTCCGATTTTACTTTATTGATAATTGATTAACTGGGTTTCCGTAACTAAATTCAAATCATAATCAACTTTCAAAAATCTTGTTATAGAAAATGGCAAATTGTTTTATATTTTAAATGATTACTTCAGTAACAATAGATTATCATTAGAATATATATCGTTCTCGATATTATGCATAAATTTGCGATATTTATCACACTCCATGTTTCCTCGTATTTATTGCAATTTAAATAGTCTAAAGTTGTATAATATCGGCAATGAAAAGTGAATTTGAGTTTCGCCTGGCGAAAAGTCGTATAGTTTTTCTTCAAACAAATAACCATAAACATACTCATAACTTCTAAACAACAACGACTGAAATTCATGCCAAGGTTAGAGCGTTGACCGCCATCGATTACTTCTGCCTGTTTCACAGTCACAACTTCATTTACTTTCTAACCCACTTCATTACATGATAGATCATCTGAAAAAAAATATTTTTTATGTGATTCTCTGTTTAAAAACGACATTATCAATCTCATTCAGTAAAATTTTATAATTCGTAAAGTTCACTTCCTGATATGACGTCATGAAACTGCCAGTCTGTGACGTCGATTGTGACGTCACGCGTTTTCAAAATTCAAATTCGTCGGGTATTTTAAATAGTGTATTTACAAGTTTAAAAATATTTTAAATTAAATATAAGTAGATATAATAAAGATATCTAATCTTAAGTAAATATTTGCTTATAATTTTCTATTAAATTTTCGCCAGAGTGAAAGTATAAATAATTTAAGCGAAAGATATATTGAAACTTTTTAATTCTTTAGGATTTAGTCAAGTTGACTTAGGAAAAGGCTGGACTGACCGATAGAGTCGGTGCTGTTCAAATGACGGATTTAAGGATTAGACGGGGCATGCAAGCCTTGGACCCCGATGTACGTGGACAGTTGGGTAGGAAGAAAAATTGATTCCTCGTCCTTAGTCGGCTGTGACAGAACACGCCTTTGCCCCGCGGGTTCTGAAGTCGCCATAGCAACCTACATCAGGCTGGTCCATCGATTTCCACCCCCGCTGTTGTCATAGGAACCAAGTTCGGTCCCTTCGTCATCCCTAGACTAATAGGCGAACCTAATTGAAACCCGGGAGCCGTGGCCTGTCACACATGAGATCCCCTTGTCAACCCCCTTTAAGGATGGCCGACAACCGAAAATGGCTTCGTCTGACAAGATTGGATAGAATATCGTCTGCCTTGTTGAAATTCGAAGACATTTTATTCTCTAAACTAGAATTCTTTCCTTTTTTAGCACATATAAAAAGCCATATTGAATCGAGATATGCGTCTTTCAGATTCTTTAATTCGGGGTTAAGAATGTTAAGAGTTCTGGTTAACATTGTCCGTTTGTTTGCGTACTTTTTAAACTTGGGGCGATTTAGGGAGTAAAGTGCTACTCGAACAAATTTGGCACCGGTTTTTCCTTCTCCTTACCCACTCTTAATTTTCTTGCGCAAATTTGATGGAAGACGAACATTTATTTGAATTTTTTCCGTTTTATGGAGAGGGCCTTTACAAAATCTAATTTATCATTCTAAAATGATCTAGGGCTGATATAAAACCCAATTTTTACCTCCGTATAACGTAGGAGTTTTATAAAGCCCCATTTTTCAGTTCAATATGGTTGAGTATAAGTTCCTATAAAGCCCATTTTCCAATCCATATGGTGCAAGACATTTTTTTTTCTTCTGCAGATCCCTGCCTACGTGCTACTTCTCTTAATGTACCTGTTTATAAGTTGAAAAATGTGTTTTTCAAGAAATTTATTTGGTAAACGAGCTTTCACTTCATCGAAAAGAAGTGTGATAGGTAGGCTTAGCAACCAAATCCCATTGCTCAAGGAATTCCGGGATAACCCAAGGGACAACACGCGCCAGTTTCGTAAACATTCTTGGATTCAGTTTGTGATGAGAGAAGCTAAAATGTAATTACAATTGAAATGAACAAAACTTTAATGTTTGCTGTTAGTATGATAAGTTTCAAAATTATTCTAACGCAGTTTGTAATTTATTAAATCAGTTGGAAATAATCTGTATAGTAAGATTAATAACGATTATGTTGAAAATTTACAATCTCAAATTAAAGTATCTTTAAACGAAAATCTGAAAATTATCCGTTCTTAAAATCATCAAGTGTGTTATTTAATAAATTTTTAATCTTATAACAACGGTTATTACTCCTTATAGATTTCAAATAACGCCCTATTCTTTTTATTTAATTTAACTCTTTTAGACATAACCACTTAACAAGCTTATAATATCAAAAATTTATTTAATAATTTCCCAGTTTTAACGAATATTTTTTTGTTGGTTGTTGTTGATTTTAAAAATGTTTACTTTAAATTGGAGCTAGTCCAGTCCATTTGTGTCCATTTGGGGATTTTGACTTATTGCTTATATATGAAAATTCGTTATAGCGCTATAATTTTCCATCAGCGGTATTTATGTAATCTTTCTTCAACAAGGACGAATACTCTTCATCTTGTTAATTTGCGCATGTTCAATATTCGACATCTCGATATTGCAAATCTTTGTCAATTCTCTGGTGGAACGCCGATCGGTACTTTCAAATAATCCTTTTAGCCAACCAATTGCCAACTCGAGTCGATTCAAAGCTCGACGCTTCTTTCTTCTTCAAAAGAGATTTCCATTCAATTCGCTTCTCCAAGAAAACATCAAAGAGTCCAGAAATCTACTTTGCAAACTGGTTGCAGCAAAGACGCCCAAGAAGAATCCACCACCTCACCTTCCAGGACCTGCCAGCCATGGTATCACCCCAGTCAGTCGACCTTTTACCTTTCCACGGCAGGTCCGTGCAGAGAGGGAATTCCCGGAGGCTGAAGAAAAAATTCACTTACTGCCCCTTTTCCCCCTATCCATTGTCTGGAACTGTCTGTCGGCATGCAGATGAACCCTTCCCCCTTCCTAGCAGTGTCACCCGCAGCTGTCGGGCATTGCATGACTTGATTAACGACCCCGACGTGATGTGACTCGGGGGACACGCTGGCCTCCCTTCTTCCTTCGTCCCTCCCTTTTGCCCGTCAAGGAAAAATCGAAAATTTTCCTTCGTAGAAGGAAGATCTTAGAAAAAATATATATCCTATCTGTCTTGGGATTTCGAATATTACTCAATATTCTTTTTTCTAAGCATTAATGGTCTATCACGACACCAAAATAAAATTCGACATTAGAAACGATGTTCCGAGAGATTATTTTATTTCTATTTATGCTAACAATAAAATACCTATAATAAACAACATTGTAAACAAATATTTTATAAATACGCATCACTTGTTGCGCCATCTGTTGATGATAATTTAAACTAGAATGATTAAGGATAATTCATATTGACTTAATGTATTAAGTTGAATTATGGCCTTCGTAATTGGATTATTCCAGATAAATTTATCTTAAGATTTTTAGATTAAATTACAGTATGATTAGCAAAAGTCGATTGTTATTTAAAACTATTTATGTAATTTATTAATTTAGCTATTTGATAAAATTATTATTTTTACTAATTGTACGGATATTTAGTTAATTTTTTTTCCTGTAGCCACCAGCCCCGATCCAGGAGGTAATCCCGATTTGGCCTATCCTCCCCCTGCTTCGCCTCATTTCAGACCAAATATGCAAAGCCCAGGACCTCCATATCAAGGTAAGTTTGATCTCGTTAATTGCCATTGGCCACATAGTATCATTAATTAATTTATTAATGAAAACATTATTTTTTTAATGTAAAAAATGCCATTCTTAAAGATAATTTTAAATAATAATATTCTAGAAAAGTTTTGGGTCATCGGATTTTTTTCACCCATTAACGATTTTCCTTAAAGGATAATTTTATCCCGGACTTTCACAAAGGTTTATTGATGGAATGAGTCGCGTTTCCACAAAGAATCATTCTTCCAGAAGATTTAATATAATGGATCGAAACGTTTCGTGCACACGTGTTGCACATGCGAAAACTAATTTTTCTATGATAAAATATTTCATGCTACACAACTTTCACTATATCTCTTCACAACAACTTTCGCAGCCATGACCCACACTTTCTTAACTACACATTTTTAATAGAGATTTATTTCGTTTCGTTCTTCTGCTAAAATCGCATAAAATGTTTGCAAGAAGGATTTCAAAATTAACGGAAGAAAAAACGATTCGCTTTGACCAATGCGTTCAATTCCTATTTCTACAGAAAAACAAATCTTTCTCAATCCTGATCTAATTTATACGGACGTACCCGTTAACAGGAGGTAAAGTTGAATGGCTTCTGCAGGCCACGCGTCTTCTACCACCATTTATAAAGATTAGCGACTCCGATCTCTGTTTGCAACGTTTTCTGTTCCGTTAACGTTCAGATATTTGTCACGATCATTCTCTTGACCTCGTCTTTCACCTTTTCTAATCAGAAACTAGCAGAATCGCCTGGAGTCTTGATTTTCAACATTAAGCCTCAGTAAACTGTTAGAATACAAAGTCATTCATAGTTTGAATTCTCCGAAATCATGATCAGACTCTAAAGCAGCTCTAAAGTAACTCTATTGTATTCTGTAGTTGGACTGTATCATTTACTTTCATTTTCTTTACAGCATTTATGCGAAAAATTTAATTAGATGAACTTAAAAAATAACAATAAGTAAATAAAAGAAAACAATGTTTTTCTAGGATATCTGATATGATTACAGAACTGTTTCACTTCTCCTCGGGCTTACATTAACAAATATAAATTATCACAGAAATAATGGAATTTACTATTATAAATATTTAAGTTGTTATTAAAGACAAGTTAGGCCTATTTAGAGATAAATTAGATATTAGACATATAAAATATGTTCCTTAAATATAAATTAATAACCGAAAATTTATCAATTTATTAAATCTTATAACTCGTCATTTTATTCATAACTTATTATATTAAATTGTTTCACGTATTTAAAGCAATAAATTATTTATAACCAAGGATTTGAGTCATGGTTTTAAAATAAGAAATAATTTATTAAACTATTTAGAAGTTTAATTTCCAATTTATAAATTGTTTACGTACTGATTATATATATATATATATATATATATTCCCCCTTGTAATACATGTACTATGATATTATTTTATAATCTATGTAGTTATTAACTTAATTAATTAATGTTGAATGTAATACATAAGTTTTGAATTTAGAGAACAACATACTAAGAATGTTCCACTGAGTTAGTTATATGTTTGATCCTATAGTTCAACGGTTCTTAAACTGTGTATTTTTTACAATTGCGAAATTATAAAAAATACACAGTTTAAGAAAAATTATAAAAAATACACATTATAAAAAATGATTGCAAACAGTTCAAAAAGACAATGAAAAGGCAAGAAGTGCAGAGCAATAAAAAATATATTTCTAAGGCAAAAAATAAAACATGAACCTATTATTATTATGTTCTGTGATTTTTATATAATTTTTGTGATTTTTATGCGCAAGACCATTTATTAAAATAACCAGCGATACATTTTTACCAATATTTATTATAATGTAGTGCCTATGAGATTATTAAGCCAGAAATTAAGTCTTATGAATGACATAAAATGCCTAGGGTTGAGATGGGGTCTGCAAAAAAAATGTTGTTCAAGAGGGGATCCTTGGACCACATAAGTTTAAGAACCACTGCTATAGTTTATAGCACTGAAGATGATTTTGTACTGAAAGTGCTTCACTAAATAAAATAATATTGTGTTTAATTACTGCTGAATTGTGTTTGAGTTTAGTATATTATTTTGCATTTAATATATTATAATCTTCCATTATACAGTATGCATAACGGAAAATTGATTATGCTTAACTATATTATAAATAACTCCAATTTTAGTGTTTTTTTTATATCTATTTATGAAACTGTATATTGTCAAATTTTACATGTTTGGCCATTTATTATGAACAAGATATGTCATTAACAATCAAAGTCTAATGATTTTTTGAGATATGATGTTTTTAAAGAGGTAAAACTTCAAATAAATCTTTTCTAATTTTTTGTATTGTAAATAAAAATAATATTTTCATTAAATTTTACATTTTAATCTATACACAGATATACAATGCATTTCTTATATATTTTTTCTATATTTAGATTTTATTAAAATTTTTAATAATTTTTTTATTTTTATTGCTACTGTTTTTATTATTGTGCACTCTTTTATATGTTTTAGAATTATAAAGAATTATTATCATTATTAAAATATTGAATTTATTGTATTTTGATATGATAAAATTTTTTATAAGTTACCTTAAACTCTTTGGCCATCCTCCTTCCAGTTGTGCTTTAGTGAGCCTATATATATAAATTAAATAATATAAAAGTAATAACTAAAAAAATTTATAAAATTAATAATTAGAAAATTATGTTTTGTTACAATTTATAACACAGTTTATCATTTGTTCAAAAACACAATATATTTAATTAGTATGGAAAAATCTATCAATAGTGCTTTGTTGCATCCCACTTTTATTTTTTTATAATTTGTATGGCAAAGCAGTGTTTGATGTCATTTAATTAAGGCAAAAAATTTTTCATTATTTTTCTGTCGTTGATGCAAATTTTTTAATTCTTCAATATGTTTCTTGCAAGGTGTTATTCACTTAAGGTTGCAATTTCCATTGTTCTTCCATTTAGCCAAAATTTCTTTCTGAGACAATATTTTGTGGATCTGTGTTTTCCCCACATTAATTTTTTTGCTAATGCTCATTGAGAAAGACTTTTCTTATGATCTTCAATCATTTTTATTCGCTGCTCTAAATTCAAAGCATTAACTTTCTGTTTACCCATGTTTCAATATCCAAAGTGCAATGATAGCATCACATGTGTATGAGATTACATTTGATTAATATGGTTGCATAGAACATAAACATCAGGATCCAGTGACTGATTGTTTTCAATTTCCTTGTTTTCCCTAAATCACTTTGCTATAGGCCTTCAAGTTATGATTTTAATGTTTTTAATACAAAATATAATTATCATATCATAGATACAAATCTAAAGAACATGCATATAAAAAGGTATCGCATTAAAGTAGAGATGACGCCATGATTTTGTCATTCCAGCGGTCTACATCATTCTCGTGGTATGAATGATGGGGAAAAATTCCCACAGTTTGGCTTAAATGAAATTTAAGTTTAACAGAAAACGGTACTGATATAAACAATATAGTCAATTAGTAGTGATGTTAAAAAATAATGGTCGTCATAGACGGTTTCACTTTATGTTTGGTCTATTAAAATGATGATCATGATTGCGTTAGGGAAGTGGTCCACTTATGGGGGGTCAAATAGCATTATTTCTATGGGAAAATATTTGGTTCCCATAAAAGTGTGATTGTCACATCAGATGGTCTTCTTATACAGGTTGTCGTGAAGTCAGTTTTCACTGTATAATAAAAGAAATTTATCAAACACAAAATTGTTTAAGTATACTTTACTTGGGATTTGAAAGTGATTAAAACCATAATGATTAGAATGGATGAAACAAAACAAATTGCCAATAACAAAAACAGTAAAGCAGATCTCATAATGTCAAAGTTTCACCATTCTGGAAGCTGGATTCTAACATTTGGTTCATGCAACTTGTAGTTCAATTTTGAAACAATAGCATTATTGTTTCAAGATTTTATCTTCAAAATTTACAGATGGAAGGCAATGGGAAATCACCACCTCATTTTTTTTCCCCCAAGATAACACAGAATGAATGAACTGCACAGAATTTTTCAAATAGGGAACACGACACTACTGGAGTTCAGAAGGTCGTCCCCAGTAGTGGAAAGACCAGGGCTTCCAAGATCATCAAAAAGCAAAATCCCTGGAAAATTGGAACTTGGAATGTCAGATCATTGAAGAAAGTTCAAAAATTGGAGAATTTGAAGAAGGAAATGGATAGGCTGGATACTGATGTATGGCCAAAGAGTGGTGATTTTTGGAGGGGTGATTACAACATTCTTTACTCAGGATGTCCAAAAGGAACAGGAAGCATTGGTTTTGCATTGAAAAAGAACATAGCACAAACGGTTGTCAGCAAATGGGCATACAATGAAAAGACTCCTAATGATCAAAATTAAGACCAAACCAAGAGACACAGTGATAATCCAGGTGTATATGCCTACATCAAGCTACCAAGATGAAGAAGTGGAAAAAGTATATGAACAGATTGAAGAAATCCTAATTAAGGTACATTACAATGATAATCTGATAATCATGGGTAGCTGGAATGCAGTGATTGGCAAAGTCAGGGTAGTAAGCACAGTGAGGGGTTTTGGTCTTGTACCAGGAATGATAAGGAGACAGGCTCTTAGAATTTTGCAAGAGTCACAATCTAATGCAGACAAACACTCTATTTAAACATCCAAAAAGAAGAAGATATACTTGGACAATGCCAGGAAATGAAGATAGATATCAGTTAGATTACATCCCGATTATAAAACGTTACAGGAACCAAGTAAAATCTTATAAGAGTTATCGGTGATGCAGATGTGAATTCAGACCATAATCCTGTACTAATGATAATCCAGCTAAGACTCAAAAAGAGACACATTCAAAAACCTCTTAAAAGATGGAACCTAACAAAAATTAAAACATGCTTCAGAGGAGTTTAGAAGGACAACAGATGAAAAAAAATCACTCTTGAAAGAATGAAAGGAAACACTGTAGAAATGCAAAACACTCAAAGCAGAAATTACTGATGCATCAGATGTTTGCTTTGGGAAAGAAAAAAAGCCTATATACAAACCTTGGATTACTGAGCAGATACTAGAGATGGAACAATGAAGGATCCGCAAAAAGATCAGCAACATTAAAGAATACAGAAAACTTCGTAACAAAATCAATAGAGAGGTGAGAAAAGTGAGAGAGGAATGGACTGAGAAGAAATGTAAGTAAATTGATGAAAATTTAACAAGAGGTAACAATGAAAAAGCATACACAGAAATTAGACAACAGTTTAGAAAGAGGAAGAAAATCCTCAACATTTTGAGAAGCAAAAATGGAAAAATACTAATTGAGGAAGATGCAGTCATACAAAGATGGAAAAAAATAAGCAGAAGAGCCATACAAAGATCAAAAGAACAACACAATTCTCGTTAAAGAAAATCAAATTGAACAAGATGAACTTGGACTACCTATTCTTATTTCAGAATTTGAAAAGGCTCTTAAAGAATTAAAACCAAGGAAAGCTACTGGATTTGATCTAATACCCGGAGAGATTTTTCAAGTACTAGGAGATATTGCAAAAACAATTGCTTATAAACTAATTAATGAAATGTACATAACTGGTGAAATCCCCAAAGATTTCAAACAAATAGCACCAATTCTCATTCCCAAGAAAAGCAGCACATAAAATTGTGAGGCCTATAGAACACTGAATCTCTTTGACATATGCTTCAAAAATCCTGGATAGAAAGAAAAATAGAGGAAAATCTGTCAGAAGATCAATTCAGTTTTAGGAGGAATCAAGATACCTGTGAGGCAATTCTAAATCTTCAATTGATTACTGACAAAGTCTTGGGAGTTAATAAACCAGTACTGGTAGCATTCATTGATATTGAGAAAGCATTTGACAATGTAACTGGAACACATTGTTCAAAACACTCAAAAACATTAAAGTAGATTACAGAGATTGAAGGATCATCTACCAGTTATACAGGAATCAAACAGCTATCATTAGTTCAAAGAAAGCAGAAACAAAAATCTGTAAGGATGTGGACTCTCCATTGCTGTTCAATTTATACATAGAGGAAGCCATGGAAGGTTCAAGGAAGTTTGTAATCATGGAATAAAAATAAACAGTAGACTCTATAGTACAATATGTTTCCCTGATGATATTGCAGAGAAGCAATATCATCAGGGAAATGTATTGTACTATAAACATATTGTACAAGAAACGTATTGTACAAGATGCTTTAAAACAACTGAATGCCTTGCTGAAAAGAAAATGGAGGAGGAGGAGGAAAACGAAGAGATAGAAGGCTGTACTCACTGGTTTAGCCTTAGAAAAAGGAAAGGAAGTGAGAAGATGTAAGGAGAGTAGGAGGAAAGGAAAAGGATCCTATCAGAAGGAGTGTGATAGGCCACTAGGGAAGTGGAGACCGTATTCGCCATTTATTAAATTTGATTTGAACAATTTGCTTATTACAGAGTTACAAAATTTAATATTGTTACAGAATTTTAACATAAAATAAATACTATAATAACATAAAATAAAAATTTTAACATAAAATAAATGACTATAATTAACAAACTAAAAAGATTGATTAGATAAAATAAAATGAACAAAATAAGCAATGTTTGATTAAATAACAAATGATTTAGATAATTGATTATATAAATTAGAAATTTAAGAAAATAAATAATAATTGGTAATATATATAATATTGGGAATATATAAAATAATTAATCAAATAATAACAAATGTTAATATAACAATTGATTAAATAAATTAGAAATTTAAACATTAAACGATAATTAAATTAAGGAAATAGAGTAACAATAAACGTAATATGAATAGAAACAATTAACAATTTTTTTTTTTTTATAGAACAAACACAAATTAAAAATATAAAAATTAGTAGCACGTCCATTTTCGTACTAGTTGAGAAGTCTTTTCTTCTTAGATTAATTATTATGAGAAGTCTTTTTCTTCTTAGTCTTTTACAATTTTACAACAATGGTTTTAGTTCCCACTGAAATCGGGGATAAGAGCTGCAGTCTTTATTAGGTATTCCTTAAGTGCTTTGTGAATGTTGATATCGTCAATGATTAGGTTTAAATGACAAGGCCAGTTATATCCTTTTAGAAGAGCAATTCTTTCGAAATCATCTCTAAGAGTATTATAGAGTGGGCAGTAAAAAAGAAAATGTTTTACATCTTGGGTTCCTTGTCCACAGTTACATTGGTCAGTGTTTTTAATCTGAAATCTTTTAAAATAATGATTGAATCTACCATGACCCGTGATAACTTGTGAGATAAAGGCATTGGGGATAAAATGTTCATTTTTTTGTAAATTACTAATTTTAAGCATAAAAGAAAATGCATGTCTTCCAGTGTAGGAATTGACCCATTGTTCTTGCCATTTTTCATTTATCAAGTTATTTATAAAATTTTTTATAAATATTATAGGGACTCTATTATATTTGATTGGATGAACTGAGTCAGCAGCTTTTTTACTAAAAAATCGGCTTTTTCATTTCCTTCTATTCCTGAGTACCCAATTGAAAAAAATATTTTTGCCTCTGTTTATGGAATACAATATTTCATGTATTTCAAAAAGTCTCGCAATTAATATAATTATACAACGTTTCTATAAAAGAAATTTCTTATTTGCTGAATAATCACAAAAATCTGAGATGCAGATTCCTTATTTTAGAACAGTATTTTTTGCCTTTAATGCCAGGCAGCATCTAATAATAGTGATAATATATATATATATTCCCTACTGGTTGAAATTAATTAATAAGAATGTTTTTTATGTAGTTTTCATATTAACTTTTAGGCATTTTATTGATTAAATTGTAACAGGCATATGTAATGGCATAAATATGAATTTTTATATAAGTATTTTTAAGGTTACGGTGTTCTTGTTGATTTACATCAAACTATCAGAGAATAAAACTCAAGTATGGAGGAACACTCATAAAACCCTACTTTATATCCTCCATCATTTACTGTCCATCTCTGGATGTGAAACGCTCTCAAAGTAGCATCCATTATTAGAAGATTGATTTGCATTTTCTCAAGAAAGGATTGAATTGCCCGAGGAAAGAATTTGTCTAAAAACCATTTTTCTTCTTTGTTAGAAGATCGCTTTAGTCTCAGTTATTGACAAAAATCATTGATACGATAATTCAGTTTTAAATTGATTCGAAAACATTGTTTTTCCACTTAAGAACTAAACAATAATATTGTTCATTGATTGTTGACTTTAGTTTTATTTACAAAAGAATTTTTTTTCTGTATTTCTATTCTTAAAAATGACACGCAAAACAAAATATAATAATTTCCACCTCGTTCGCTTGGTTTGCTTAAAGCGAAAATTTAACAACTTACCGTGATCAGGAGTTTGAAGCTTTGTTTCCCTTTTGGAATTTGCATTCGAGTAATAAGAAGTGAATTATTCATATATTTTTCTGTTCCAGATTACGTTTTGGCGTGTATGCTTTTCTTCTTTAATTTTTATAACCTAGGGTAATGATTACGTAATAAACCAATGATAACATATTGATCTAATATGATGCTATTTTGCAATTGATTTTATATTCTGTGCCCTTAAACTTCATTTATAACAAAATCCTACCGTTCAGTACCATTCATTTTACATATGTAGGATCTACCTATAACATTCCGTGCATTACACTAATATTTTAGGCGCATAATAATTTTAAGTTATATATTTATCTATTTGAAAGGATACTCAGTAGATTCTGAAAATTTGGTAATTTTTTAATTTAAGATATCTCTAAAAATAGAGATGAAGTTCATGATATAAATCGGCAAAAAAAAAAAAAGGAACATTTAGCCTATATTTACTTATCGGAGACTCGAAAAGTTTTCTAAACAATATGGGAGTAATTGTTGGAGGAATTGAGATATTTGAATAACATATAACAAATAATACAGATTCCGTCTTCAATAACAGTGTAAGAGTTGAGCAAGGAAATTTTTTACGGAGCAAGATCGATCGCGATCTCTTGCATTATGAAGAGGCTCCTAACAAATTTTTATTGCCAAGCCCGTAATTAATAGGAGCTCTTTCCGTTCATCTGGACCAGAACGAAGGAATTCAATGAGGCAGAAAGACAAATCTTCTCCGACGAAAAGTTGAGCATGCGCCTTTTCGAAAGAGCAACTCTGAATATCAATTCAGTAGCGTCTGTGAAACGATTTAAAATTTAAAAGATTGTTTTCGTTTTTTTAACACTTAAGAAGGAGGATTTTTCTTTCTATATTATTGTTTTCCAAATCATCCAATTAACCTACTTTTCCCATTTTTGTTTTTTTCCTGGATAGCGGATATTTTTGTCTTATTTTTTAATTTATAGAATTTGATTGGAGTTTTTAGTATCGCATTCTTAATCACGTTCAACTATTTGCATTTAATTTTTAACTGTTATATATATATTTTTCTTCTCTGTTACTATTAATCGTTTAAACAAACAGTTTTTAACGTTTAAATAAACAATTTTCAGTTCTCTCGTCTATATTAAATAACTAAAAATTATCTATTTTATCCCGTATGAAAAAACTAGAATATTCCGCTTTTCTAACAATCGATTAGATAATTCTACTGCAATAATAACGGTTTGTATCTACTTCAATTACAAATAAAACAATTCTCTTTCCATTCATGTAATGTTAAATGAATTATTATTTTATAAAATTAAATGCAAAAATAGTGGTAATGAAAGTTACTGTATTCAATTGACGATGAAACAGTTAATTGATTTCGAAAATTCATTCAAAACAGTGATTTACTTTGATACAAAAACCCAGTGAATCAAACATAAAGAAGAAATTATCTTGGGTTTCTGTGTACTTTATATGCCCGATTGAAACTACTGAATGATATCAATATTTGATCAACTTGATCATTGAAACGCTCTTAGGAAAAAAAAATAAGAAAGATAATGAATAAAACTTTTTTACGTCACCAAATTTACTCTAAAAGAGTACGTTATTTATCTATTATTTTCAAAACAGATTAAAGGAAACAATTTTTTGAAGGGCACATGAAGGTGAAATTTCTCTGGCAACTTATAGACTTAACCTCAATAAACTGGATGTGTTAATCGATGATACTGTTGGGGAAAAAATTATAAAAAAAATTTTTATTTAAAAAAAAAATTATTTTTAACACTTTTTAAACATTGTGAAATGGAAAAGTAGAACGAAAAATATTAAAAAGTAAAATAATAATACTGTAAATAGATAAAATTCAAAATGTTTATTGAAATGATAAAAAAATGTTGTTAAATAAGACGTGCCTATTTAATACAGATAAGAAGGTACTTATTATCGAAGTTACTTATTATAATGTTGAAAAAGCTACAGTGTGTAGTGGTCTAACGGCAACTTTTCAAAAAGGGTCGCTATATCGGGAAAAGAAGAATGGCCAGAGCACAAAAGCTAAACAGAGTTCAGAAATTGACTCCACACCCACTTCTATATCCACTCTAATATTTTTCAAAATTCTTCTTTCATGCAGTTCTATAATAAGAATCTTGACTATTATATTAAAGAAGTAAGAATATATATATATATTCTCAACTTAAGATAGTTTTAATATTTGAAATATTTAAAAAAATATTTCAATCATGAAAAAAACCAAAATCACGTTTTTTAAACGAAACTGAGGTGCGTAATTTGGATTTATACAAAACTACAGAATTGTAGACTAATTCTTAATTAGTATACAATTCTGACTATAATTCAATATTTTCCACTCTAAAATCTATAGTAAGTAAAATTAAATTAGCTAACTTCAATGAGCTATTTAATTTTACTTAGAGAAAAATTTTTAAATTGCTATAAAATTTAAATATTTGTGAAGAGAAAAATCGCATTTTTTACATTATTTGAGTCTCTCTAATAATAAAAAACAAGCTTAAATATGTTTGCAGAATTTATTTAAAAATATACGTTAACTCTTAATTTAATTGAAACTTTTCTCATTAATCTTACTATTATTCTAGAAAATTGTTCATCTTGAGCAAACACTGACCCAGATTTAAAATACCTTTTCATTCTTAATTTAAATAAATGAGAAATAAAACCGTAATATTAACAAATTTTTCAAAATTTAAAATAATATCCGTATCACTATTGAATAAACGATATATTTAAAATGAAATTTAAAAGAATTTCAAAATTTGATTAAAAATATGTTTACTACTGTATTCATTTAAATTACATTTGGGTATTGAGATAAAGAAAATTTCGTCGTTTTAAGTGAAAATAACGTTTGGAATTGTTATTTTAATATATCATATGCAAGTTCGGTTGCTGATGTAATAGGGCATATCTAAAATAATGATTTCATTTCAAACACAGACAACGTCTTACTAATACCTTAATTTGATCTAAGAAAAGAACTGTTTCCAACTGAATAAACAGCTTCTACTTCACCAGAGGCAAGTTTCAGCGATAAGACAGGCATCGGGTGTTGTCGGAAAAGAGCTAAAGCAAAGTAGAACGCCATCATTGGCACGAAAGCGGTGGGTGGATAGGAGGTGCCTGCCTAGCAACAGCCAAGTCCATCCACCACCCTGTCTGTGGGTGGAGCACGTAAATGCCACGCACAATCACATGATCGGAGGGTGGACAGTTTTCAGAGTTGCTCAAACCTTGCTCTTCACCCTCGTACACGTAAACTACCCTTTTTGTTCGTTAAGTTCCACGCTCGATCAGCAATGTTAGCGAATACTTTCCCTAATGGTGTTTCCGGAATGAAAGAATTTTCTGCCCTTTTATTTAGCACTAATGCGCACAACACGACGTTTGCTGATGGGAAATAAAGCAAAATTTTCTAATCTTTGTTCATATCGAAAATACTTTATTGTTTAAATAACAGAAAAGATTTTACAGTTTTAGTATTCACTTTTTGCAGTATCAGCATCGTTACTTCAAATAATTCTTATTAGTTTCAACATACCATTTTTTCAGTAGATAAAAACGCATGTTGTAGGTCTAAGTTAATTAGTATGATATTATCGAAAATAAAAATAATATTTTAATAACTCGTTTCTCTTGCTTGCGGAAATTTTGTTGTATCTAAAATAAAATCACCTAAGATCTTGCGAAACGGTAATATGTTATGCTTAAATCTTCCTGTTACTTTATTAATAGACAAAGTCCGTACTCAAAGCAACACTCTCCAAAACGGACAAATCAATAGCATAAACGCTTTTTAGATCATTATATAGGGTGTCAAAATGTAATCAAATTTTTGTTAGGAGAGTAGTTCTAGATAAAGCGAACGATGCTGTTATTTCAATTGATTTTTTTTTTCCTTCCTGTTTTATTTTCAAGACTAACTGCAATCTCCTGTCTTTACTAGCAAATAACCAGGTTATTGCTACGATAGTCATGTGGTTTACGACCTCATATCATTCAAACGGCTTTTACCTTTTAGACAAAATTTATTGCAAAATGACTCGACATTTATATTATATTATACGATATTTCTTTCATTAGTTATAATAGCGGGAAATGAAAAAAAAATCGTTTTAATTAATTAATTAAATTAAGTAATTAAATCATTATCACTATTATTGCTGATTTTATGAACTTGTTTGACAAATTAATTTTATTTATTTGATGTTAAAATCGAATTGGAGTTGTACACTCCCATTAAAGTAGAATATCCAATGAACATTGAGCATTCCTTCTTGTCAGTTTGGTAACGCCTATCTTTCTAAATCCAACCAATCAACATTAATGAAATCTCCACTGTAAAGATATCTTTCATGTTACCGGTTAATTTCAAACTATTATCATTATTATTTTTTTTTATTTTAAATAAGTTTGGATTTTCTAAAAAACAGAGTGGCTTTTTATAATCCCTAAAAATTTAGGCTAATTAAAACATTTTATTTTTATTTTATAAAATTAGATCGTTTTATTGATATTATGTTTCGAAATAATTGGCACAAATTTAATTTTAACACCTGCTTACTCTGTAAATAAAAATAATATAATTATTTTCTCTCATTATTAATTCAGGTGGAAATGTTTATCACCTGCTTACTTGAAAATATATGGGACCAGTATAAATTTATACAAACGTTTTCGATTCAAGATAAAAACCAATGTTGGATTTATGATAATTATAAATTTTATTATTTTATTAGGCACTTTCATACTTTTATTCTTTTTTCAATGTATGGTTGAATGTTTAATGTATAAATTTTTATGAGATTTTAATAGAATATAGAGTAAAATATGATGTAGAATTACGTTTCATAATAATGATTCAATAATTTATTTTAAATACTGTATAGTTACAGTATTTCAAAACGAAAAATGAAAATTATGCTGAATAAAAATGTTTAAAATATTTAATTTATCTTTTAAACTATATTTATTATTATTATTCCCGCTATTATTGATTTTTGAATTATTTTGCAGGTTATCTTTGCTTTAATAACATTAGTTTTTCTGTATAAATAAAAGTTATTTACGCAAAATTCGATTATCACAATACTGTATTGATTGACGATTATATTTTGATTGTTTACGAAGCAAATATTAAAGCTATATTATTATAGAACATAATGTGAGATTTTTATTATGTAATATATATATATATTTTGCTTGTTGGTATTTTAATTCATTATTTTATAAAAATAAAAGAGAAAAGTACAGATTTGTCTAACTCTGCGGTCTTATAACAAACTCTACTGTAGAACTAAAACTGACCAATCAAATCTTATTATTTTGATATTGACGTCATTAGTGTTCATTTTGAGACATCCAGGATCAGAAGTTATCGAATTACGTGATTTCTCATAAATGATTGATGATGTCTGATAGAAAATAATAATAATAAGAAAGAAAAAATCTTTTACATTCGAAAAAGTGACATTATATATATATATATATAAAATCTGTTCTTTGTAAAGGTTATAAATTTTCTGTCTTTTCTAATCTTTGATTTACTAAAGAGACTTAATTCCTCTTACATAATTTGGAAACAAAATGGCGAAAGAGTAATTCTGGTATAAAAGATCAATTTCCATCCAGCGATAATTGCATGTGTCCGGCTTTGGACGTGTGCTTCAGGGATTGCACACTTCATCCGATATCTCGTGTAGGAAATGCAGAGGCTGAAGGGCGATCGATGTTGTTGGCCTCCCAGATGTCTACTGAAAGATAGGACTGAAAACCCGCCCTCTTTCCTTCACAAGGAATCTGAGAATAAATCAATATTCGACTAAGTTTCATCGCTTTTCTGAGAGGTTTAAAAACACTACAAGAATGAAGAATGCTTCCTTAAATATAACTACCTTCACTTTAAATTTATGATGAGAAAATTACTCCAATATATTTTAAAATTTGTTTATACTGGTTTTATTACTTGTAGACTTTTTATCTAAGGGATAAACAAGATTATTTACTTTTAAAATGATCATTATTTATGATGTGGTATATATTGGATTCGGATTAAACTAACTTTATAAAAAGTTTATTAGTTAACAATAGAGAGAGTTAATTTTAATTTAACTTGTTTCAGTTCGTTGATTTAATATGTTTATAGCATTGTTATTTAAGAAAAATACGCCGATAATCATGTAAACAGAAATGGCGTTGTGACTGTAACATATGTGCTGCCATCTGTCGGTGTGTTCTATCATTAAAGTCAAACTTATAGCATAATACAGTTTATATCGTTTAACTTTATTGTTTTATATCAAATTATCCGGTAAGTAAAAAAACAAAAAATTATAGGTTCATTTTTGCTTTTGAGAACTTAAAAACGAAACGGATGAATTATTTCATTGGAAAATGTTTGCATGCAATAACGGTGACATTTTTTTCTCTTTTTTTAACAGGAAACTAATACAATTATTTAAACCACTCATTGAATCAATGGCGCGCGTTTCATTTTGCTTTCGCTTTCTAGTTGCAGTCACACATTCCTCGTCTCTTCTCAAAGGGGTTCAACTCTACCAATCTGGATTCCAGTCTTGCACACCGGAAATTAGACTTTCGGTTGCGACACGTGACAGGAAGTCGAGACCCACTGGTGGTTGAAAAGGGAAAGTCGATTTCTACTGGGAGCTTTCAGTAAATAGAACACCGAGATAAAATGATATAATGGAATAGTTTTGATAGGGATGATTACATATTAATAGAATCTGATACGTTTTATTTTTATGATTCATTCACCTTTCTAAATTCGTTTTCTGGCATTAATAATAGACTTGATTTAATTATTTAAAATTTAAAAATCGTTTATAAAAGTTTATGCATTTAAGAGATAATTTAGTATAAACAAGCAGTTATCTCTGTACATTAATAAATTTATCCAAAATAGGAACAAAATAAACGATATACTTTTATCTGCCCACAGCTTGCCTGCTAGTGTTCTGCCACGTGAGCCGATTAACGAATCGCAGCTTCCGGCTAAGATTTAAATCTCGAAAGGCGATTCGCTAATCGTCTCATACGTCGCATGCAGTAGTGCAACTATCGTAGCAACCATACGTTATAGAATTTTGCCCTCCTGTTCCGTTTTATAATCGAAGGAAAAGTTAAATGGAGAAGTTCTGATAAGTCGGTTTACTTCAGTAAACCGTCTAATATGATATTCTTAATTAGAGAAAAAAGTAGCGAATAATTTCTGTTTTCGTGGAAAATCCCCAACACTATATTCCCAAAATACGTCATAATGCCAAAAGAAATAACGATCCTTCTTTTTTTTCCGATTAACCGATGTCGTTGCGCCCCTATTGGTCGTTCTTGAAGTTATTCGAGATAACTTTGCAACGAACTGAGTAGCGACTTGGGATTAGCGAGACATGTCCTCTTTTAAAATCGATCCATGCTTTCGCGTTTTGTTGTCATAGCAACAGACCCACGTGGCATTTGTACCCTCCCTCCCTTTTTAAGTTTTTTCTTTCTTTTCGTTCTTCCCGAGAGAACAGTTCCGATAGTTGTCGTCGCATGGCACTATACATTCCTATCTGGAAGAATTCTCTCGATAGGTTTTTTCCTTTTATATTTCTTTGGTAATGTTTTCAAACTTACACAAACTCTTTTTGTCGCTCAAGTATCGGGTCACGTCGATGTAGATAATTTATAAACTCTCTCTTTAATACATGCTTATCAAATTTTGCGGTCAAAATTTTAAATAATTTCATATCGAAAAACATTAACAAAGTAAAATAATATTACGAAATATCACTGTGCTTCTTTAAAATTGTTTCATTGTATCGTAAGTAGCTGAAATAAGGTTAAAATATTTTTAGTAAACAGGTTGACCTTTTATTTTCCGTTGAAATGCTACGAACTGAATCATAGATGTGAATTTATAAATCAGAAAGAAATTTAACTAAATTTTGAAATATATAGAATCGTTCTACGAACTAATTTCGTACTATTGAGAAAGATGAAAAATTTTTCATAAGAAACCAAACGCAAAAATATTGTAGATTGTTGCAATCTTGACACAAATAAACATAACAATTGAAGGCCTTTTGTTATTCCAGCAGGTGTTTTTTTTTATCGCGGATGGAGCATATTCCATTAGAACCTAACCTGTACAGGGCGTTTTCTCTATAAGCATTAAGAGAAAGTCGATATTTCTTTTTAGATAGTCTGTATTTTTCAAAAGAACATTTAAAAATATTTAATTTATGTTATATTTCATGAAATACATTGTTAAGTTTAGAAAAATATGCCTATATAAAAATGTGAAACAAAAGATTGCAATTTAATTTCATTAAACTTATAAGATTTAAATTTTATACACGCTAGCGTATATAATCTATAGAGATTTTAAAAAATGAGATAAAATACTGAATTATTATTATTATCCGTTGCTATTTAATTGTTGTTTAACAGGGAATAATGTTCGAAAATAAAATTTTTTAATATACATCAAACGAAATAAACCACACAATTATCTTTCTCTTTAAAGGAAGACTTATCTTGCTTGCTAAGGTCGTTATTAAAAGAAGAATCTGCTTACTGTAGTCATTATAGTTAAATCTATTATTTATTATAAACTATTACCCTTTATGACGAATTTTTTTTTTTTTTCAAGGAGAAGCAGGAAATTGGTGTGCAGCCTGTTTTGATCCGCGTCATGCAGAGTATGTGTACAGCATTTTGAAAACGGTATCTCCGGGAAGTGTAACCATTAATGGAGTCTCCCTGTAGCTAAAATAAGCGAGTTGAACCGAAGAATAGTAGATTAAATTATAGTAACGAATAGACCTTAGAGTATGAATATAAAAGTTCTATTACCGTTTTATTTTCGAAGTTTAGAAATAAAATAATTAAATTTCCGTTTTGATTTCAACCGAAGATTTTAAAGCAAAATTTATCGTTTAATTTATCTTTATATTGTATTTTATAAGAACTTTCTCGGACAAATTTATAAATTTATTTTGGGATTTGTTTTATCCGTTTGCTGCCTTTAATCATTTCTTATTTCCATGAAACTGCTAAATAAAATTTTGCTTGTCTCTTTATTTTTTAATGAAATATCGCCGTTTAACACTATAATTAAAAACTTCTTGCACTTTTGTAATGTGCTGATGAATAAATGAAAATATTATTATTATTATTTAATCAAGAGATTACATTTCATATTTACTGTACCCCCTTATCTTAAAAATTAAATCAAAATCTCTGCAGAAATTTATTATATCGGTTTCGATATCTTTTAAATGGAGAAAATAAACATAGAATCTTAAAAAATTCAGCAAAAAAAAAATCATTTCAATTTCTATTCATATTGATAATTTTATAGGTTAGAAACAACTTTAATTTTCCATCTCCATCACGTAATTTCAGAGTTAATGAATGAAAATCATGATTAGTATTCATCGCTTTTGTTGCATGATGATGCTGTTTTATCGACATATTGATTAATTTTAGCCTCTATCCACTTATTTTTTTATTTAGATTGCTTTGGATAATCAAATTAAATTCACATTTCTTATTTAGAAAGCAATGTTGTGAAAAATAATGGGGTCACTTATGTTACAAAATAAAATGGAGAGACTCGAAATAAACTTATCCTATTTGAAGCTTAGTTTAAATTCTGATCAACAACCTTAAAAATAATATATTGGCTTGTGATTTTTAGAATCATCATCATCATCCTGTAGCTTGCTAAATTTAAATTAATAAAGGTTATGCCTGTAGCATTTTTATGAGTGTAAGACATTCTAGAAATGCGCGAATCGTATTCCAAACTCGCTTGAGGTTGATTGAAATTAGGTTTAAAAACTTCTGGTAGTCCTTACATTTGTTAAGTTCAACATAAAAACGCAAATATTTTAAATTTTTTTAACAAACTTTCTTTTTTTTTTGAGAAAATAAGCATCCCATACACGTTTAAAATTTTTATCGAGAAAAAATTTCAACAAAAATTAAATAGCGAATTGGGGTATGTGTGGAAACACGTCTAGATGGATGAGGAAAGGATTTTTTTTAACAAACTTTCTTTTTTTTGAGAAAATAAGCATCCCATACACGTTTTAAATTTTTATCGAGAAAAAAGTTCAGCAAAAATTAAATAGCGAATTGGGGTATGTGTGGAAACACGTCTAGATGGATGAGGAAAGGACGAGCTCGACACAGGCAGTAGTTAGTAAGATGACTAATGGTCGTGTCATGTTGAAGAAAATCAAGTAGTGATCATAATAATCATTATCGTATTACTAAGATGTATTGAGTTACCTTTCTCACTTCTCACATCAGTATTAAAACATAGGTGATGTAAATCACTGAAATTTTTGTTTTAAAAATTTTGATAATGTTGATTGACATTTTTGAAGATTTAAATGTCAGATTATGGAGCCGTCGACAGCTTCAAACAAAATGATTTGATTCTCTTGTTTTTGTTTGACAAGCTGATAAAATGTAACTGAAATTTTTAAGCAGATATAAATAGTCGATAACTAAATTTATTATTTATAAAAATAATGTAATCTTTTTTTCTTTTAATTGGCATTATTTCGTTAATGTAATGCAGTCTTGCGATTCTCGATAGGGAGAGGCAAACAGAATTTATGTCATTAAAATTTAAATTTTATTCATATTTAATTTCTAAATTTAAAAGCTCGTCGACTCGTATTATAAAACTTGCCGATAATTATTTACATTTTAAATAAAATTTACTAAATAATCTGATTTGAAATATTTAAAACACGAATCCTACACGAAGTTAAAGATTTCTGGAAACAGTCATGCAATATGATAGTTACGTCATTATATTGATGACATCACTGAGTTCCATTCATTTTCGAAACGTGTTTTATTCATTAATTGAAAATTTTTATTTGAATGGTACAGTAATTGATTTAGGCCGATAGCGCCATCTGTGGTGCAAACTAAGTACTAATAAAATCTAAAAGAGATTTAAAATTGATTTTTCATCTTTATGATATTGTAAATCGGTAAATATAGCTAGTTAACAATAACTCGATGCTAAACGGGCCATAATTACGAATTATAAAAATAAGATAACGTAATTGAAGAGCGAAACTTTCGACCAATCGAAGCGAAGAATGGGGGATAGGTTCCACCCACTTGATTGTCTCTTGCCATTTACAGAGACACCGGATCCATCCCAAGAGATCATCCACATCGACATCTGCTGCACGCAATCAACATTTGATCATGTTCCTTCACTTCTCCAAAACGCGGGAACTCTTTTCACATTGCCTGCAGCGACATCTACACGAGAACGACGAAACTAACTTCTCTTCGTGATTGGATTTTTCTTCTTCCCCTCTCTGTCCATTTTCTGTTCTGTCCCCCGAAGCATTTTAAGACCTTAACGTCCGAATATAATGATTGGTTGGAGTAAAAGATATGGATTTTTTTATACTATTGAATTATAATTATATAAAAGATTCGCCTTTCGCTCTTGGATAATTAACACACTTGCTTTTAACACAAACTGCACTAAAATTAAGCGTACTGCAGAAGAGTTACCTAGTTTCTGACGTCACTGAATGTAACCCCTTTACTACCCCTGTTGCTATGGTAACTTAGAACGACAGTGGCCCGCTTGGGAACGGAATCCGGTGCTGATGTAAGCAGTCCCGGACGGTCCAAGCAAGCCAGGCATTGATCGGTGCCTGAAGGCTAAAACGGATCGCATTAAAACCTCGTAGTTGCTTGCAGCTTCTCCCAAACGAGTACTGCTTTTAGACTGTGTGACAGTTTCGAACCTTCAGTTGTTGCGAACAAGGTAAACAGAAATGCAAGCCAATTAGTGAATGGTATAAGCACCATCCATTGTATAGACCGAAGTTCATTAAAATGCAAAATGAGGTGGATGCGATCTTCAATCGATTCTTTACTATCTATTGACGCACAAGTAAATGAAACAATTCTTTTTTTTTCCCTTCAACACAAACTTTTATTTGTTGATTTGTCACTCATTTTTATTTACTTAAATACGATATGATGAATTTCAAATTCACTATAAATGAGTTTACATTAAATTACATTTTTTGTTTTCATTTATTTATTCACCTAATAAATTTTTCTGCTCTATCGACACTTGAATATTGTTTATTTTTTATTTCTTTTCATGAATTTTTAAAACCTAAATGTTCGTTTTCAGTCATAAGAATGTTATTTTTCCGATAATAATTAAACTAATAATTTTTCAGATATAAAGATAACAAATTAATATTATTTATTACTTTTAATAAAGATATCGATGTTTAGTTATTAATTTAGTTCTTCCTGCTTCATATTTTAAAATTTATTATAAATAAAAAAGAGTTGAAATCTATAATAATTTATTATAAATATGCAACTTTATAATATGCATATTGTACAGTACATTATTTATGAAATAAACTTTTTATTTTCCAGGATCAGTAGCATCAGCAATGAGCTATTCGGATCGACCCTATGAAAGTCAAATGGTATATCACTTTAAAATTAATATTAAAATCAATTCTTGCCATATTCATAAAAATTTAAATTCTTTTACAGGGTTCACACTGCCAGACAAACAGCTACCCTTCTTACCAACCTCCATCACCTTACAGGCCTCATCCTGTATCTCCTCCAGCTCATGCCCATCAATATGGCAACCCAGGTAACCATCAACTTGGTCTCGCTTATAGTTCTGCCCATCAAATGAGTCCTTATGGGCCTACACAAAATCATTATGGTCCTATGAGTCAAGAGTTGTATAGTAATCGTCATTCGATGTATAGCAGCGGACGTACTCTCCAACAAATGAAAGGAGCTTCTTGGACTGAAAGTGCAACAACCACGCCTAGTGACATCTTACAGTCTTACAACCAACCATCTCCTCGCCCACCTATGATGGCAAGCCCTCCACATATGCCTCCACCTCCGATGCACTCTCCCCATAGTGCTATGAGCACTACATCAGCCCCACCTCCAACACCTCATCCACATTTTCGTCAATTGGCTGTGCCATCTTCTGCTAATCATTCTCCTCATTCTTGGTCGCAATCCCAAATCCCAAGCCCAGGTACCCTTCATTCACCACGTACTACCCCATCACCACTTCCTAGTCATGCTCGGTCACCAGCTCATAGCCAACCTTTTTCTCCTCCACCGACAACACCATCTCCTCACCATCCTCCACCAGCTATTACGCCACATCCACAACCACAGAAAACTGCTCCACCATCTCCATCAGCTTTAACACCTACAACTGCACGCCAACCAATTTGTACCAGTCCTACAAATCAAGTTGGAGGATCTGATCCTTTACAGTCTTTGCAGAAAATGGTGATGTTGGATGCAGAGACTGTAGAATCTCCCATTACTCGAGCAAGTTATGAAATGTCCAACAGTCAGACGAATACACCTGTTGCAAGTCGGCCTGGATCATATTTTTCATCTGTAGAACAACTTGCTGGAAGTGACCCCGGTTCTCCTTATCCTACTTATTATAATTTAGATCAAAATCGTCTTTGCACTCCTCCACGTACTTGTCTTTCAACACCTACGAGCTCTACCTATGCTTCCGCTCCTGATTCCACATCCAGTAATTCTCCTCATAGTGATTCTCACACAACAACTGTTAGTGCTGAATCTTCAGCAGTGAATTTAGTAAATGGAGAAGCAAATCAATGCAACAACCAAGTTAACAGGCAAGAATTTGAAACTTTTACAGCACCAGAAGTTCGAATAACAAATGGAAGCCATCAGAATCACGATCCACAAGCAAGAGAAGAATTGAGTCGAGGATCCAGTGATTCTGATAATAGAGATCAACAGGAATATTTTAATCGCATTGGAACTATGGCTGAAGGAAGAAGTGACATTCCTGAAGATGATAATTCTCTCACAAACGAAAATAAAGACAGGAAGTCTGTAAGAGGAAGAGGAAGGACCATATCACATGAAAGAGAAATCTGTGATTCTTCTCTGGATAATTCAGTGGAGAGACAACCAAAGAATAAACCGATTTTGTGGTCAGCTAGTAAAAGAAATTCTACTTTACAAGAATTTGAAATTACTAATGGTCAAGTTGATGATATCAATGACGAAAATTCCGATCATAAATTTGCATCAAGGTCACCACAGTTTTATAGCCCCGTTAATAGATGGAACAAGATTTCACCTATTGAGGATTTAGGTGGTTATTCAGTTGGAAGAAACTGCATTCCAGATGAATGTTTGCCCATAAGTCTAGCTTCTGGAATGAAGCGAGGAACTAGACGACGAAGAGCTAATTCTGGACCTCATATCGATCCAGATGGTATGCATCATGCATGGGATCCAATAATGCCAGGGGAAATGAGAGGTCAGAAAGGATTTAGAATGACTCGAAGAGGATCGGGTCGAAGGGGTGGAAGACGACGCGCAGGAGCTAGTCTAGGAGCCGTTGATCGTTACGATAGTAGAAGAGAATTCAATCCTTATAGTTTTCCTCATTTACACCCCGTTAATGGTCAACACAGTCTTGTCGATGCTATGAAATCAGATAAAGATATGGGTTGGCCGGGTCACGGAGGATATCCCATTCCATCATTATCTCAGGGGATTAATAGGGATCTTGTTCCTGGAGATGATACTTTACAAGGAGCTAATTCTTCTCTTAGAGATTCTCCAGGTTTAAGAGGTCCTATTATGAACCCAAGTCTACCTAATTCTTATATGTTTCCCTTATCACCAAAATTACCCACAGAAATTGGGATCGATGATAAATCCAGCTCAATGTTTTCATCCATGTTAACAAAAGATAACGTAAAATATCCCGAGTTAATTCCTGATGGAATGTTAGGAAATCAAACAGTTTTACCAGATCCAAATGCACCTCAGTTGGTCCCACCAAAGAAGAAAAGAGGTCGGCCATGCGGAAGTAAAAATAAACCTAAACCTCCAGGTGAGCAGAAAGAAAGAAGACCCTATAAAAGAAGAAAACGTAATGATCCGGATGTTGCAACGACAGAACAAATCCGCAAGATTAGAGGATTTTATTATGGACCCTATATTCATATAAGCGGAACAAGGGAGAGGCCACTCTCCATCACAATTGTTAATCTTCCCCCTAAAGAAGATGATCTAAAATTTTTGAAACCAAAAAGATCATTTCCTTTAGTTATCAGGCAAAAACTAACTATTGGAGCTGAAATATCAAACTCATCATCACCCACACCTACACTGGAAATGGAAACTGGGATGGTACGAGAAAAGCACTGGGTATGTGCTTTCTGCTTTAAAAATAGTCATTATCGGGGTTTGGGGGATTTATTTGGACCATATCGATTTTTTGACGATCAAAAGCCATCCTTCGGAGACTGTCTAGAGTCATTTACGCCTCCTCCTGAGCCATGTTTAGATATTGATGACGATATTGAAGACGACGTCGAAGATGACCTCAGTAGCGCTACAGAATCTTGCCAAAGCAATGGCCATTTTGGAATTTTAAGTAAAATACGTGCCAAAAGGAGACGATCAGAATTGGTACACGAATTTTTGAAAACAACAATGTGCAAGAAAGCTAAAGTACCAGTGGTAAGTTGGTAAATATTTAGTTTTTCTTTAAAAATTTAATATTTCGTTATACTATCTAAAGAAAAAAATAATTATCTAGATAGCTAAGAAAAATAAAATTAGATTCTATACATTTTTCATATTTTTGTTTAGTGTTTACTAGTCTTGAAAATTCAACGGTATTACCTAAAATAGATCCTTCGGATTTTTGTATACTATCTATAACAATATAGCTTAGATATTTATCGTTTTTGCAATAAATCTGTTCCAGCCATCCCGGGTTTCACTAGTGTTTTGTGTTTTGTAGTACTCTCTTTATGATGAACAGCACTTCCAAACAGAAGTGAAAGCTGCAGTATATGTCATATTTACTCAAATTGTTTGTAAAAGAGGCAAAACATATTTTCGTAGCAGCTACACTAGAATTCTTATTGAACTTGAACTTAGAGTTTAGAATTAAATTTTTACGATATGACTTCTTATAATAACTTCTTTATTTTTCGTACAAAATAATAGTTAATTAATTTCAATAGACAATACAATTCAGATTATTACTCTATAATGAAAAAATGGCGGAGCGAAATCATTTCTCCGTCTCAGATAAGTAAATGAATGAATTATGTTATAAATAAAGAATAATATTTCTTTGTTTGTAATTTAACTCAAATAGGCTAATCATAATATCTTGAAAAAGAACATCAAATGAAATGGAAGTATGGATGGGGATTGACAATCGATGATGATGAGCTTACGTTTTGATGAATTGCGACTTACTCAAACTAATAGATATGTGAAAGAATAAGCAAAATAAATAGAATCTTCGAATTTTTCGAGTTTCTATGTGGATATCACTTAGAACAGGTTCTTTCTTGAACTTCTTATCATCTCCATTTTTGGAATCTTTCCAAGAATGCTCTCTGCTCTTATCTTTGGTTAGATTAAAGGGCAAAGATGCGAGTATTTATTGTGAACAAGATCACTTCCTCATCCTTAAATACATTTAGTATATCACCAAAAACATTTTGAAAAGTATTATTTTGTGCAAACAGTTCTTGAAATATAAAAAATTTACTAAAGATAAATTTTCCTATATAACAGGTCTATATATTTTATCTTTTAATAAATAATTTATATTAATACAGGTAATCGAATTCGTAATTTTTAACTGAATTTAAAATACAAATAAAATTTTTGATAAAAGGTTTCACCTATTATATTTTGCAAATTTAAGTATTTTTTTTAATTATAAAAGTTCTTTACATATCATTTTTATTTATTGCAAAAAATAGCAGCCGGAATTAAAATAGCTCAATTTTATTAAGAGATGTTCTGCAATTAAAATTACAATAGCAATAAAATAAATTCTATAATTATTTTTTATCATTATTTAACTATGGATTTTATATGATTGAGGAATGCGCATCCATAAATAATCGAAATGGAAATCAGCAGAAAAAGTCCGGATTCCCCTGAAAAAAGCGATTATTAGATGTAATTTCGGATTATCCAAGTATAAACCATAATTTTCCATTGCTACAATATATTATTTAAAAAAATTAATCCATACTATATTATTAATTCAATTAGAAAATGCAACAATTACGTTAGAAACTTTATTAAGAGAAATGTTAAATAATTGCATTTGAGTTATTTAAAGTGATTAAAAAGGGATGTAAAACGATAAGATAAAAACTTTGTCTATGAAAAATAGAAAATTTGCAATAAATTAATCTTTACAATAATTAATGTGATTGTCTAATTAAAAAGCAATCGGATATTGTTACATTTATAGCATCGATTAAAAACAAATTAATTAAAGAACGATTTTCTTTTTTTTTTCCAGTTTTTGCGATTAAAAAAAATTAAAATTATTTCCAAAAATATATTTCAAGCTCCTTGACTTTGTAAATATAGCGTAGTGAATCAAAATTATGATCTAATAAAAACACTTTTACGAATATGTTATGTTTGATGTTATAAGTACAGTATTTTTCTCCAATTCAGTTTAAGTATCCGATAAAGTAATCACATATTAACTCAAAATATGTTATAACTTATTAAAAAGAATATTTTTGGAAATTAAAAAAAAATCAGATTTTTATTTTAGACAATGATGAAAACATAAAGCTATTTTATAAATCTTTTCTCGTTTTGTTAATTTATTTAATATATTTTGCTAATCTATTTTTTAGCTAGTTATACAATATTTTTGCTTTTTCCGCTCTTTTGGATTTTTTTAAAATTCATTCTTTATTAATTTTCAACTCTTTTAGATATACCGTAACATGTACGATGCTTTGTTATTGTTACTGACATTTTAATACGGAAAGTCCAGTGTAATGTTCGTATTATATTAATTGATAACTTGTGAACTGAATGTGAGTGACTTTGTTGGAATTGTATTCGACGAAAATTGATTGAAGTACAGTATAATATTATAAACAATAAATCTGGACGATGTATGAGAGTTGAGATGCGGATTAGCAGAGGGAATTCAAAAGGTCAATAATACTCAAGAACTAACTCCCTATAGTAAAAATCCCGAAGAATCTGAATATGAGAATTTTATCCCTCGAAAATTAATAGTATTTAATTTGAAGTATTGGATCGAATATAAGAATTCATATTCAGTGAAATACTTTCTGCACGTTTTTTGCTCGCTTTCTATCTTATAATTGCAAAATTACGTAAGTTGCATAGGCAAATAAGTAATTCTTCGTTCCCACGGAAAATTAATTTTTGTTAGATTACATTTAGGAGTGTTTAGTTGCGAATGATTTCCAAAAAAAAAAATAACTAATTTTTTTAAAGTAAAACATATCAGAAATATGTCGAGATAGGTTTTTTTTTTTTTAACCAGTTGCACCAACATAATACTTTAAAAATTCTCTACGCAGCTTAAATCGTAAAATTCGTTGTCGCGCATGTTACGATCTAAGCTGTAACAACAATAAACTTTACCAAAAAATTTTACTTATCGAGAAACTTGAAAAATGTTAAAATTCTTTGAGGAGTTATTTAACAAAAATATCGAATTTGGTTAAAGTTTTAAAAGTGTTGAGTTTAAGAAAAGTTAATATGCAAAGAATTTCTCACTGTTTGTAAATGAGAAGATTTACAATGAAATCATGTTCAATGCACTATTAATGTGTTTTTGGTAAAATTATAGTTGTAAATATGCTGTTTTAATTCAAACCTTGATGTTTCAAAATTAAAAACGACACGAACCAGGCGAGCGTTTAAATTACGGAAACTTTAGTTATGATCTAGGTGATGTGCATATTTATACAAAAGATAGAGTGACCGAATGAATTAACGTTGGTCACTTAGCGATCTGATGTTAATTAAGCGGAGCACTGGAAAATCGTTACATCTGGATTTGCTTGAATTAATTAGTTTGTGAATAACACAGTGGAATGATAATACTTGCTAACATAATATTGTATAGAATAACTCGCAGTGCAGTTCATCCAGAGAGTTTCGTTCCACTTTTGATTTGTTATTTAAATTTTACTTTTATCGACAAAGAAAAAAAAAATACGTAAGCGCATATTTAACCAATGATTTACCATCGTTACGATAATGATACAGTTTTGTGAGTTAATAAAGCGCTTGCATCTCATTTAAAAAATAAATAAATAAAACCGAATTGTAAACATATATTCATTTCTTCTATTTTTGATTCGATTGATTTACTTTTCCGGATAATTTTTGTTATTGTAAACAATAGAAATGATTAAATTAAACCCGATTAAGTCAACGCAACTTCTATTGTTGTTGCTTAAAAATAACAAAGTATTCTGACTCAATTAATTCAATATTTACAGTATCTGTTGTGAAGTAAATGTAAGAGTTCTCAACAAAATCGTTACATATTTAATAAAATATTTTGAAAATTTAAAAATTCCATTATTTCGGCTTTATTTATTTTAAGCAGTTAAATTTTTAATAATACTGAAATATTACTTAGATTTACAGAAAATTACGTAATTTAATGTGAATTTGACTTTACATTTTAAGAATACGATCACACTTTTTCCGATTCTTGGTGAGGCGGCACTCAACTTCCGCTTTTGATTTGGAGGTTGGTTTGATGATAGTATGAGACGCAATTCCTGGTAAGTTATTAATGATTTGGTGGTTGGTTTGATGATAGTATGAGATGCAATTCCTGGTAAGTTATTAATTTAGATTTTTGATGATGGTATGAGATGCAATTCCTGATAAGTTATTAATTTAGATGGATGAAAACGATGTAAAACACAATTCCTGGTAAGTTATTAATTTAGATGATGAACAACAATGTAAAAGTGAAAATAAATATATTTTAAACAGTTAGTATTGTGGTTATTAAGGACGCAATTCCTGGTAAGTTATTAATTTAGATGATGAACAATGATGCACAATTCCTGGTAAGTTATTAATTTAGATGATGAACAACGAGTAAAATTCGCAATTCCTGGTAAGTTATTAATTTAGATGATGAACAATGATGTAAATGCAATTCCTGGTAAGTTATTAATTTAGATAATGAACAATGATGTAAAATATGAAAATAAATATTTACAATAAACTTAACACTAACTGTTTAAGAGTTATGCTGAAGTTAGCTAATGGCCGGAATCTCACACTTAAAAAGTTAGTGTCAACGATGTAAAATATGAAAATAAATATTTCTTAAACAGTTAGTGCTGTGAGTTTATTGTGGTTATTGGTATGAGATGCAAATCCTGGTAAATTATTAATTTAGATGATGAACAACGATGTAAAATATGATTTGGTAAGTTATTAATTTAGATGATGAACAATGATGTAAAATATGAAATGGTTGGTTTTTTGATGGCATGAGATGCAATTCCTAGTAAGTTATTAATTTAGATGATGAACAACGATAAAATATGAAAATAATAAGTTATTAATTTAGATGATGAACAATGATGTAAAATATGAAAATAATAGTTATTAATTTAGATGATGAACAACGATGTAAAATATGAAAATAAATATTTCTTAAGTGATGAACAACGATGTAAAATATGAAAATAAATATTTCTTAAACAATTGATAAGTTACTATTGTGGTTATTCATCGTGATGTTAGCTAATGGCCGGAATCTCACAAAGCAAGAACCAATTACCATATTACTTAGCTAATGGCTGGAATCTCACAAAGCAAGAACCAATTACATATTTCCTTAGAGTTAATACTTCGATTAGTGCGAGAAATTCGTGGAACCAATTATAGTTAATACTTCGAATAGTGCGAGAAATTCGTGAACCAATAATTCGCACTAATCGAGGCCTACCTGTATATATATATATCTCATATATTTTATCTTATTTTTTTTATTTATTTTATACTTTGGGAAAGATGATGTCTTTGGAGAGAGTTTGAGGAGTCCACTCTCCCCTAAACTGCTGTCAACCTAGATTTATTTTTTGTTTATGTTATACTGTACTTGACTGGGGCGGAGACCTTGTGTGCATGCACACACACACTCACACTCTCACACACACACACACACACACACACACACACACACACACACACACACATACACACACACACACACACACACACACACACACACACACACACACACGCACACACACACACACACACACACACACACACACACACACACACACACCTACTCTCACACACACACTCTCTCTCACACACACACTCTCTCTCTCTCACACACACTCTCTCTCTCACACACACACTCTCTCTCTCACACACACACACACACACACACACACACACACACACACACACACACACACACACACACACACACGTGGAGAAAAGGGGTCTTTTTGTGTCGCCTGTATAATATTGTAGTTTAATAGAATAAATCCAAAATAATCAAATTTTGTGTGTCACTTATTATTAAAGTCTACCATCAACAGAATACGACATATATATAAATATTTTACCTGCTATTTACTCAATGCCATTGTGATCCAATTTTGTAATTTGTTTAAAAATTTGTGACTTATGTATCGGATATTTGAAATTCTTTTTACTAATTTAAATCTCATGAATTATCACACAATATGTATAATAATAATAATTTTTTGTGTGTTTCTGTTTATAATTTTGGGCTGGCATTCAATTAAAAAAAATGTTAAGTACTGACAAGGAAATTTGATTTATCTAAAGTTACTCTTACAAATAAATTTTGGAATTAAAAATTTATTTTGAGCAAAGGGCTATTGTTGCTTAATAGCTGTTAATTTTTCTTTAATTTTAAAAACTTATTTTGAAAAAAAAAAGTACTTGTTGGCCCAAGATCAATCAAAAATCTGTGGCAGAACAAATCAATATCATTATAATAAATTATTTTGTCAATGTTTACAATACATGCCTCGATTAGTGCGAATAATGGGTCCCATGAATTTCTCCCACTATTCGAAGTATTAACTATATGTAAAATATGGTAATTGGTTCTTATCTCTAAAATTTTGGCACTATTCAATTTTAAGATTTTTCATTTGTTGAATGAGTGTAATTTTTCTAATTAAATCGTTTTTAGGATTAAAATATATTTTCAAAAATATTTAAATTAAAATCATCGAATAAAAAATAACTTTTACATATTTTAGATATCTGTAAACCCTGTTGTTGAAGCCATTGTTCCTGTTAAGAAAATTGATCCTGAAGAAAACTGTGATCCAGTAAGTTTAATTTGCTAGATGTTTTTTTTTCTTCTTCTTTTTTTAACAAGTAACATAAATTTAGTTATAAATTTTTTATTTGCAAACATAAAATGGAATTTTAACCTTAAATTCTGAATGTACGATATCGAAAACGTTTAACACGTTGTTTAAATATTGATTACTGTTTTTTGTCACGTGATCTCGAATGTCGGAAAGTTTTTATATTAATGCAATGAGACTAATTCAATAAAAATAATTAATTTCAACTAAACATCCAATTAAGATGAATACATGGGATATAATTAAGTGGTTATTCTATATATTGAATTTTGTCTCAATTAGTCTTTATTCTCTTTAGAATATTTTAATTAAAAATACAATACATTAATCCTTTCTTTATATTTAGATTAAAAATCTTACATAATAAGTTATAAATAAATAAAATATTTTAAATCGTTCTATACAAACCAATTATTTATTTTTTGTGCTAAAATCATTTTGAGAATGATAAGCTTTTGATAGATAAATAATGTGCTCTAATATTTTCCTAGGATCAAAAAGATTTATAAACGACGTATAAACATTTAATTAAATAAATTGCAATAAAATCTGCTTATTAACGTCAATTTTAATGCTGTTAATACTAGACCTATGAAAACTTTTGGCGAGATCTACCATTGCCGCTTGTAACCTTACAAGTTCAGAAACTACTGTATATTAAGTCTTCTTTTAAGTATTATATGCTCAGTATTTTGCAATCACATTTAAGTATCTAAAGTTATCTTTCGGTAATTTTAATCATTCTCGGCTCGATGCTATACATTTATCAAGAGCTGCATGTCGCATTTCAGTATCACCCGAGCAAATATATTTTCCTTTACAACATTCTTCCCTGTCTGCTCTTAATTGCACTTTTATGCTCTTCTAATCTCTCCATTAAATTTCTGCTTCGTTGAACCCATCTAATTTCTTCTTCCGACTGGATACAACATAGGAATGTTGTATAGGCCCATTTTCTCAAAATCTTTATCCTATTCTTAACGATTACTGTTATATGTTTCAGTTTTTAAGATTTCACAAGATTACATTGAAATTTTTATAAACGTGAAATTTTTTTTATAATTCGTAATAGTTGAAAATTATTATAATTTATAAATTAATAACGTCAAATTAATGTTTCGAAATACTGTTCCATATGAAATCTTATATAATATCTAGCAACAGAGACTATAGTAAAGTTGCAGTGAAAGTGTCTTTTAGTATTAAGGTGTTTTATTGGACCTATCACTCCTCATTTATGAAAGTATATTATTTCATACTTTAAGAACTATGCTTTATGTTTGATATTCTTTCCAATTCATTTTTTTAGATATCATCAAAATATATTTAGTTCTATACAATATATTATAGACGTATTGTTTATAAGCTTCTATTTATATAAGATTATATATGAATTATTTCATTCATTGTTAAGTTATAATTAAGAACGGACTTACTAATATAACTTGATCAGTTTTAATTACTCTGTTAATTTGACTGATGACGTATAAACTCGCTGATACGAAAATGTGCAATATTTGTTTTTTGATATTTATCTATTCTGATTTTTAACACAAATGAAACAATAACGCTTTTTTTCTTCCACAATATTTTGTTAAAAATGTTAAATTACTATTTTCAATAGTTATTTTTGTTTCTTTTAATTTCAGCAGCGGATCTAGGAAAAAAAATGACAGATGGCACACCATAATACAAATAATTATATTGCTAATAATTTAAACGATTGCTGGGTATATTTATTTATTTCTAATTTGATGTATATAAATCGTTCGTTATTAGTGTATTCATAAATCATTAGGTTTTCTTATTCATTATCTTCCATAAAATTAAAAACTATTGAATGGATTACATTTAAATCAAATAAATTATATTTTTAATATTTCGTCAATGAGATTGATTATATTCAACATTAGGAAAATCCTCATTAAGCCGATTAAGAAGATTACTTTTCAAATTTATGATTTCATATTGCACTGAATGCATATACAAATCATATACATTACAGTCAATTAAATATGCTTTTAATATATTTTAATAATAGGCTAATCGAAAAACTTCTTTTTTCATAAAAATTCGAATTATGAAAATAAAATATGTAAGCC
Source organism: Olivierus martensii (assembly GCA_000484575.1). NCBI lineage: Eukaryota > Metazoa > Arthropoda > Arachnida > Scorpiones > Buthidae > Olivierus > Olivierus martensii. The sequence goes on from AYEL01084661.1 coordinate 60,326, forward strand.
TATTTTTTTTATTAAAATTGTAAAATTATATTTCTTCTATGTATTTGTATGGAATGATGATGATGATATATTTAATAAAAGTTTTTTGAAGCAAATTACCCAATTATTAATCAACTTCTACATTAAAAAATATATATACTGTATTTTATAATTATGAATATAGTTATATTTTATCAATTTTATTATTATAATATTTTATTAAATTTTCGGACAAAAATTATATTAACGGGTGCATTTTTACAGAAAAATAAATATTAGATGATTATTTTCACTTGGAGAAAAGCAGTTTAAGCTATAATAATGTAATATGAAATTCCCTATTTTGTATGTAGATTTCTGCTTTTATAAAGACATGAAAGTTAGAGTAGATGTGTTCTTTTTAATAAATGGTTGTTACAACTATAGCAACAATGATCGGTTTGCTTCATCTTATAATAAACTCCATTGTTATTTGATTCTTTTATCAAGAGATTTATTTGCCAATTTTATTACAACTATTTCAGCTTTACTTAATTCTATTTACAAAAATGTCGTCTAAGTAATGAAGCCCCATCTTAGATCTCATGGTTCTCTGTTCATTTTTAATACTCTTTTTTCTAGGATTAAACAACTTCAGTTAGATCTCTAGAGGGAGGTGAGCATGTAAGGTCTCCTCTTTCTTGCTGATAAATCTTATTTTCAAAGAAGAAATAGTAAAGTTAATAACCAGATTGAAAGTAGAAAATATTTGATTTCAGAAAGTCTTTTCTTATAAAAATTTTTAAAAATCTTTGAATTGTATTAATTTTTTAAATTCTTAAATTATAATTGAAATATTAGGAATGCAGTCTATTCTGAGATAAAATTAATTCATAGATTAATTAAAGAATATAATTTTTCATTCTTTTGATTATTTGAATTTTACTATAAAAAATGTTTTGTAATTTAATTAGTTTCTAATTATTTTCCAGCACTTAAATGTGTAAATTTGAAAGCATTTAAATTAATTTATTTAAAAAAGTGTTTGTTGTCTAATAGGCAGGAAAACCAGATCAGCAAAATGAAGAATCAGAAGTGATGCAAGATCCTTCTCTCCCTCCTCCTCCACCTCCTCCTCCTGCAAGTCCTCCATTAGAGCTTCCAATTGATATAATTGGGCATGATAAAGAATTTTGGGTTCATGAAGACTGTGCTGTTTGCTCACAGGGAGTATGTTTAATAGGACAACAGTTACATGGTCTTCAAGATGCTGTACAAGATGCATTTGAAATGGTAAAGCTGCAATATGTGTTTCTATATTATTCTAAAAACTAAAAAAAAATTAAATACATATAATAATAATAATTTTAAAATTGAACAAATAAAAATAATTATGCTGTTTATTTAGCTATGTTCTAAGTGCAAAATACAAGGAGCATCTCTTACTTGTCTAGTTAAAGAATGCACTGAACAGTTCCATTATATCTGTGCTATCGATAAAGGTATTGAAATATATAAAGATATTTAACTTAATAGAAATCCATAGTATAATAGAATTAATTAATTTTTGAAGAATATATTAAAAATTATTAAATCGCAAATTTTTAAATTAAATTATGATGTTAAAAAATTTCTTTAGTTGAACATATAAAAAAATTTTTTAATTTTATTTATCCACAGTAAAATTAGCTTTTTATTTAGTTTAAGCTTATATTTTTTAATGTATTTTGTTTAGTAAAATTATAAAAGATGAATTTTGTGTAGAAAAATTAGCCTTTGTTTATATTAAAAACTCATTAATTTTATAAAATCATAATAAAAAATTCTATCATACTATATTTAATTTTTATTTATTTAAAATGTAGAAATAAGCCTTGTTTTATATTTGGTACTTACTTGATTACCTTAGCTCCTCTCCAGTCTACTATTACGCTAGAGGCGTAGCATTCTGGTGCGAGTGCTATTGCAGGTTGCCGTTTCTTATATCTTTTTTGTGTTCTTGGATTCATTCTTTTAGTGTGCGGCTTTTGATACCTATGTAGGAGACTTTTTGTTTCATGCTTGTGTTTTCGGCTGGAATAATATAGACTCGTGACTTGTCATTTTTTGCTTTAGATCTTTGCAATTTTTAAGTAGGTTGAAGTTATTTGGTGCTCTTTCAATTGCCATCTTTTTTTTCTCTTAATCGTAAAGTTTGTTTCATTACTGGGTACTTAGATAGCCTGTATGAAACTTTTATGTATTCTTTGTTTTCTTGCATAATTATTTCTTGTTTGCTGGGATTTTCCTTGTGAGTTGTTTGTGTTTATACTTTTTTTCTACTTTAATTTTTATATTTAATATAAATCCTTTGTTGTATCCATGCATTTTTCCATATCTAATTATTTTTTTTATTTCTTTTTGATAGTCCTCTGTTTCTGAGCAGTATAGGTATGCTCTACGGCAGTATGCGTAAAATGCGGCTTTTTTGAATCTAACTGGATCTGCTGACCAGTTCGGTATGAACACTGGTGAAAACATTGGTTTTTGGTAGACTTCTGTTTTGTATCTTGTATCTTGAACTGTTATTTTTGTGTTTGTGTCTAGTAAATGGACACTTTTAGTATTTTTTTGATCTTCTAAAAGTGTTAGCCCATATGCATCTTTTGTAAGTATTTTGGTTAGGTTGTTTGATTTTTGGTGTTGTTCCATACGACCATTATGTCGTCTATATATATTTTATATACATGTTGAAGTCGAGTTCTATGGTTGGTAGGATTGATTCTTCTAGACCAGTGTTTCCCAAACTTTTGACATGTGTGTACCCCTTCTATAATTTTCGTAATGCTGAGTACCCCTCGTCAAAAAAATGGATGTATTTTAATAACAATCAAAATATATTTATTTCGTCAAAAAAAAAATGGGATGTATTTTAATAACATCAAATATATTTATTTTTATTTCTTTTTTGGTACATATACAAAATAATAATAAACGAAAAATAAAATTATGGTTACATTACAAAATAATAATAAACGAAAAATAAAATTATTTGTATTCCTAAATTAATATGTTTTTGTGTATGTGCAATAAAAATTTACGCTTCAATAAATATTTTAATTTTAAAAAATCGAGTGGCGTCTAGTCGACAAGCACGTGACTAGTTACGGTTTTGTTTTCGGAGTTCGCTATGGCTTCTTCTACAAGTCATTTTCGCCAGTTATATGAAGACGAAATAGAAGATGCTAAGCACGGTGCAGTGCATATCCCCACCAAATTCCGGTGCAACGCGTACCCCCACCAAACTCTTTCCATACCCCTGGGGTACGCGTACCACAATTTGGGAAACACTGTTCTAGACAACTCACTTAGCAGTATTTCGGCTTGGATGCCGGCAATAGGACTTCCTCTGGGTACTCCTCTGACTTGTTGATAGTACTTGCCTCTGAATGTGAAGTAAGAGTTGTGGCAGAGTAGATGCGCAATTTCTCTAAGTACTTTTGCTATTGATGTTGCATTGGGTATGTGTTTTAGTAAAAAATGGTAGAATGCTAGGAAAGTGGTGCAAGGACCAGGTCCTTGCAGGTTCAGTGACCCCAACCCCAGGCCCGTTGGCTGACGTCGATCTATGTAGATTTTAACATGAACGTTTAATTCCCATTCGGGAAGGCATGGAAAATGAGTAAGTAAAAATTCCATGTTAGATGTAACCAAGCAAAACTTTAATCTCCAATTACTGATGATCCATGGGTCCGTTGTTACAGAAATAAATACAAGTAAAAAGTGAAACAAGTATTTTCCAGTCCTCATACCGTTGAAGAGCGTCCAATAACAAATAAACATAAAAGTTCACAAATGGACGTACAAAACTCCACGGTTTGATCTAAAACCGTGTAGACTATCCACAATGAGGATGCAGGACACAAACACACACTGGTGCTGGAGGACTACCACTTCAACAAACTTGACTGCCAGGCTTTATACTCGCCTGACGTTGAACATCGTTTACATAAGGTCCACATCAATTCTTTGATGTAGTAGTGAAAGTCAATAAAAGATCTTTTTATACAAAAAAAGGTGTTATAAATATTCTTAAATTTATTACAAAAATTTTTGTTACAATTAGTTCAAACACAAGAAAGTTCCATCAATAACACTCATTACGTCATTATACATGACGTCACCAACATGTCGACCAGCAGCAACCCGGTGAGACGATAGTTTTCTTTTTCGTATTTTTTTCTGGATCCTTACAATCCTTCCCCTTTTCAAGAATAGTGAGTGGGGAAAGAGGGGCCCAACTCACTATCTTACCACTTCCTTTTTTTTTCATAGCCAAACCATGTGGGCAATATAGTCCCACCTACTCAAGTTTAACTGCTACTTCTGCTTCCATCTCTCTATGGGGAATCTCTTCCTGCGCATCAGGTGACGATACTGCTGCCTATATGCTTATGCAATAAAATGTTACGATAATTAACTCCAAAACGTGGAACAGGAGCATGGGTTCTTGTATCCAATTCAGGAACTGAAACTGTAGGCTATGATCGATGATGTGAATATTGATATCGATGAGAGTGCACACCAAAACTAGGATGATGCTGCTTATAAAAAAAATCTGGATGTAGGTGACGACTGTGGCACTGGGACAGGATTTCTGTTTGGGTGCCAATTGCAAAGTCGCGGGTTAGAACGAATACAATACTATTAATTATAACTAAGCCTAATGGTTAGCGACTCTGCAAATTCCAGGAGTCTGCCTCGCTCAATCCAAGTTAACTTCCTCACAACCGTAGGTAATCCCAGTTTACCCACGGTTTTTTGTCTAAGTTCTAACTTAAATCTAACTACAAAACAATTTAACAATGACGTAACGTCTAACTGACGAAACGAAACCGGAACTTATAACTACAAGTACCGATTAAGTGTTAGAACTAAAACGAACAAAACGATGTTAGAAACTTATGCTAATAAATTTGAAACCGGAACTTATAACTACAAGTACCGATTAAGTATTAGAACTATTAACGAACGATGTTAGAAAACTTATGCTAATAAATTGAAGAAAATCTCAAACAAGTTAGATAAAAAAAATATAAATTTATTAGACTCCAAATACTTACAAAAGTGTTAATAAATGCTTTATTGAAACAATAATAAAGCAACATCAAAATGTTAATAAATGCTTTATTGAAACTATAATAAAGCAACAATCAAAATAAACAACAAAATTTGTTTAATCCAATTCAAATATTAACAATCAATTATCCACAAAAGGAAAGGACCTTAAATACTACTAAAATCTACTATCTCCACCTCTGATACTAACTTCCAACAATTGTCGATCTTTATAAGAACTCAAATGTCATTTTTACCAACTTTACGTCAATACAACACCTCAGCTCACTTGTCAATCACGTCAACCTTTTATATCGAGTGACTTACAATCCCGCACTTCGCTCATTTGCATACTTATATGTAACAAGTTTTAAGTTATTAGCTTACAGATTAATTCATTCATGGCATCTTCTTTACAATTCATTTATATACCAAAGAATACTTTGATACGGATCATTCTTACATTCTTATATCAGACCAGTGGTAAAATTAGTTAAAGTAGATGACGATGTCATTACCCGGGACAGCTCTTCTGGAGGATGGTTTCCGATTCCGTATCACGTGATTGCTAACGACGGAGATGGAGAACATGGGAAGTAAGTTAACTTTTAAACTAAAATATAATACATTAGATATAAAGAAAATAATGCTAAATAATAGAGTGCATAACAAAAATAAAAATAGGACAGGTCAAAGTCATCCTCCTCACAGTGGGTTCAATTTTTAGTGACGGATAGAGACTTTTGAAGTTGTATGTTGTCAGCAGCTCTTTTTCTTTGTGGTGGTTTTGATTTAATCTTTTTCAGCGTTTCATATGTGCTTGTGGAGGAGTAATTATAATTTTTTAGTTTTTCGTTGCACCATTTTGCTATTTTTGCTTCGAGGTTGTATGTTGGTGCACTTCTTTTTTCTACTGTTGGTCTCGCTGCAATTGAAGACTTGTGTATTTTCATATAGGCGAAAAGTCTTGGGCAACTTGGAGCATTGATTCTTTTATGTTTAAAAATGTCTGGGAAGTCTTTATTTTTGATTAGTTTGTCTAATTTTGTTTTGAGTTTGTTTGTGGGGTCCTCGTTTAGGATAACAGCTTCTGATGAAGAGATATAAGAGTGGCAACTAACTTCAACCTACTTAGAAATTGCAAAGACCCAAAGCAAAAACAAAAAGTTGGGAGTCTATACTATTCCAGCCGAAAACACAAGCATGAAACAAAAAGTCTCCTACATAGGTGTCACAAGCCGCACACTAAAAGAACGAATCCAAGAATTTACAAAAGATATATAAGAAACGGCAACCCCACAACAGCACTCGCAGCAGAATGCTATGCCTCGAACATAATAGTAGACTGGGGAGGAGCTAAGGTAATCAAGCAAGAACCAAATGTAAAACATGGCTTAGTTCTAGAACCATTAGAAATAGAGAAGAGAAAAAAGCACGAAAATATTCTAAAGGAAAGAACATCAGAAAGCAACACCATGGCAGTACGTAATTGAAGAAAAACACAGAAAAAATATAAAAAATACCCAGTTAAAAATAAAGCAACGTAATACAACCATAAATATTACAATGTAACAAATATGAAAAAAACATTGTAATAATCATAATTAAGAAAAAATATTAATTAATAACATGTTATAAGTTTTAAAATCGTTAGCATATCAACACCATGGCGGTACGTAATTGAAGAAGAAAATCGGGAAAAATATAAAAAATCCCCAGTTAAAAATAAAGCAACATAATGCAACCATAAATGTTACAATGTGTAACAATCATAATTAAGAAAAAAATATTAATTAATAAAATATTTTGCTATTTTTGCTTCGAGGTTGTATGTTGGTGCACTTCTTTTTTCTACTGTTGGTCTCGCTGCAATTGAAGACTTGTGTATTTTCATATAGGCGAAAAGTCTTGGGCAACTTGGAGCAATTGAAGACTTGTGTATTTTCAATTATAAGTTTTAAAATTGTTCACTACAAAAAAATTTTTTAAAGAAAAACTTTTAAATTTATACGATATTTAAAATGTGATGTATATTGATGTTTCTGTTCTATTGAAAACTGAAAGTTTACAACAGAATCGAACCTGAAGATGGCGTAATATGCCGAAAACGTTAGTTCTTATATGAATCAAAGTATTTTCCTATACTGCAGTAAGTGCTTAAATTTTATTTAGAATTAAAATAAAATAAAGTAGAAAGCAGTATATTAAGTAAAGCAAGCCCTTCAGTCACTGACCAAGACTATTCGATAAATACTCACTTCTTATTAGTTAACACAAAGAGAAAACTAAATATACAGACTTTAGTAAATGGTCATATTTACCAGAAATTCTTTCTTCAAAATGATGGTCTTATTTAATCTTGAGTAACATATTTTTTTAGTACATATTGAAAATTTTTAAGGGATTTCATAATGCTAAATACAAAAGGGTTCTGTAGCCAAATTAAATTAGGAAGCACTGATTTAGATTAATTTTATCATGTAATGAGTGATTGAACCTTAATACCATACTCTGATTTTACAGAATATTAGAAATAACTGCTCTACATTTAGAATTTACTAAAAAAAATGTATTATTATTTTACAAAGTTTAATAATGCTAAGTAATAATTTGTAATTCTTAAATAATCATTTTAAATGATTATCCTTATGATGTTTCACCCAGATTTCATATGATTGTAATAAATAGTACCTCATTTAAAGACAGTCCAGCTATTTTAATTTCATTAAATATCTTTTTTTTTAAATTAATTGGTCTCGCCAGTTTTTAAAATATCCATAAAAGTCTAAAAAATAAAAATCATATTATCTAAGCAATCTTCCTGTAAATTATTTAATAAAAATATAGAATCTGATCATGAATTACATAGAATAATTGATTTCACAAAAAAGTGAAATTAATTTTGTTAAAAAAACATTAGTTTATTTCATCTTAATGACTGCACTCTCACTCAAATTTCGCTATTGTAATTTTTTACATAAAAAAAAATAAATTAGATGATATGTTTTAAAAAAAGAAATATTATATTTATCAATAGCAATGCTTTGATGCATCTCCATTTATTGTTGCAATATTTTCAAATATTTTTGCAATTCAAATTCAAAAATTTCACAACATTGCATTTTATGATGAAAAATTATTTTAGATTAAATTCAATTATTTTCAATATTTTTTCATTAAATGAAAAAATTAATTTTATTAATGAATTATTGTGATTAAGTGACATTCTAAGCACAGATAGCTTTTGTAGATAAGGATGCTATAGTATATTAGATGGAATCATCTTAATGCATTAAAGGGAATGCAAAATCTTACAGAGTCATCCATATTATGAAAGTTTAATTTTCTCATAAGCCATTCAAAATGCAATTTTTGTATAATGAAAACACTTCCTGTATTAAAATTTCATAATGACAGTTTCAAAGCCCAAAAATTTCTCTAAAACTCTTAAATTTTTCTTATTCAATTTTATAGAAATCACATACCCTATTCAATTGTTAGACTGCATTCTGGATATTTGCTCACATGATCTGAAAGTTGATGATTTCATAGGATTATTAAATTATTTTTAGAGCACATAACTGAAATTTCAATGAAAACACTGATCAGATAAATTGTCAGATAATTATGTACAGGTAGGCCTCGATTAATGCGAATTCAAATAACGCGATTTTCATTAGTGTGACTTATAAAATTGATACTGTTTTTCAGTTAATGCGAGCAAATATTCGATTAAGATTAAAGGATAGTTCTTTCCGTCATATAATAATATGATGGAAAGAACTGTAATTAATTAGTAAATATTAATTATTTTTACTAATTTAAATGAATATAATTAATTTAAATTCCATAATAATATATTTATATTAACATAGTTATAAAGTTTCATATAGTAACTAAAAAACCAAATAGCATGTTATTTTCTTATGTTTATTCAATTAAACATAAAAAAATAATTCATAGAAGGTTGAATGGTTGTTACATTTATTCTGTTGTTTAGCTTCATATCTGAGTCATTCTGTAAATTGGTCTGTGGTCAAAGTTCTAGTAATCTAATTGTAAAAATAACTACACATTTATTTTCATAAGTAATCTGTAGTTCTAAACACTGTAAATAGTTGAGTTGAAAATGGCTATGATATAGCCAAAAACGTTTCTCTGGAAAATTTTTAAATGAATAAAGTTTTTGGACTGCTAGTTTAGTGCTGTCGTTAGGTGTTTAATTGGTGAATTACTTAAGAAAGCAGTATACTTTTGGTATTATAAGTTAGCTGTAGACTAAGGTGGTACCATAAAGTTGTAGAATAAGTTCAAACTACAGAAAGATGTATGGACAGGTCCAACAGAATGTTAATTGATACTCTGGATAAAAATCAGCAGTTAATTACCTACTTCATTATGTATAACTTTTTATTGTAGTTGCATTACTATAGAAGCTTATCCATTTTTCCTTTTAATTCCCATGTAATTTTTGGTTGTGGGCCTTTTATAACTTTGTGTAGTGGCCCCAATTAACTAGTGGCTCTGGGTAACTATCCTGATCACCCACCTCTAAGGGCAGCCCTGGCTAACCTCAATATGAACCAAAAATTTGAGCCTATATTCAATATGTCCTTAGTTGTAAATAATTTTTTTTTAACTAAAAGCTATTCTCACACTTTTTTCATAATTAATCTCAAAAAAGAATTGAACATAGCTGTCAGAGTTAGACCCATTGCATTGCAATGTACAAACATTGCCGTGCCTAAACCAAAACATTAGATAAAAGATTCTTCCCCCCGACTGATGATTAACAGTGAGAATTGAATATTCGTTGTGTTAAAGATTTATGTCAAAAAACTACACATTCACCGACAATTGATTGTGTCATCATTTCATCATTCAATTAAACCATTACAGCAATACCTCGCATAGTGTGGTTAATTGGTTCCTCTTTCTTACTGCACTAATTGAAACCGGACTGTTCGAGGTACATAATCTATAGGCTTGTAGAAACCCGTTTGGTGCGCTGTAGTAGCAGCACTCTAGTGGCAGTTTTAGAATTAACGTATGGTAAATACATATTTTAATTGTACAGGTACTCCTCACCGAGTCATGAGAACGAAACCCAGTCGAGTCATGAGAACGAATTGGTCGGTAAGCGAAAAACGTGTTCCTATATTAAAATATTGGAAACAAATTTCAATTTAAAAATTGATATCTTAATTATGCACAAAGTACAGTATTTTTCTTCAGTTTTTTTGGAACAAGGGCAGGAAAATTACAAACAAAAGTCGTAAGCGATGCGTATGAGCAAAAACCAAATATTCCATTAAAAAAAATAGTCTTAAACTACGGACGTAAGTTCGAGCAGTCGTTAAACAGGTAGGTTGTTAAGTGAGGAGTACCTGTATATAGAGCAGTTGTTAAACAGGTAGGTCGTTAAGTGAGGAGTACCTGTAAAAGTAAGGGTAATCATGAGGAACGTAAGAGTACAATTAACATGAAATTTCAAACCAATTATTCAGAGGCAAGAATTCTTTAAACCTAAACCTAATTGGAAAGGGAAAAATCTAATGGAATCTGTACATATACATAGTGTTACATAAATTTTCTCTGAAGGAGTGGTGACAGGTAAATGCATTTTTCAAATGAAAGTAAATCAGCCTAATCAGAAAGTAAAATTACAGATAAGAAACAAATAGTGAAAAATTCGATAAAATATTTAACTAGGATATTTTTAAATTATTTAAATATATTGTAATGCTGTAATATAAGAAATTAAAAACTATTAAATTTTTAAATCGAATTGTATTTATCATGGATGGTACTTATTTACTAATAAGTCACTGTAATCTTGATTTGTACTAAAAACTGAAATAAACATTTATTTTTCAGGTTCAAATATTGTTTGCTTATTTATTTTAATTAGCTAATATTTTTTAATTTTATAATTTAGCTTGATAATGAAAATAAACTTATGTGGGGTCAATGAAATTGTATTGCTGGAGTGGAGGGTCTATATTTCTTGGAAAATCAATCAAGTTTTTATCATTTTAATTAAAATTAATAAATTGAATAATGAATATAATGGATGCAGTAATACATCTGAAGCTGAAGAATTGGATTCAGCTGAAATCAATCATTGAAGGAATTGATTTATTATCCAATTCCAAATAATATTCAAGTTAATGTAAAATTAACACAGTAAAACCAAAAAATAATTAATAAAAAACTTAGAAACATTCATATACCAAAAAAAAATAATTAAATTTAGCAACATTCATGCACCAAATAAACATTTAAATTAATAATTAAAATGTTTATTTGGTACATGAATGTTTCTAAATTTTAAGAAAGTTTATGTTATCACATTTACTACATTTCTTTCTCTAACCAACCCTTTCAATATGTTTTAATCACAAGCTTGCTGACTTTGAAGTTGGTTTCTTTCAATAAACTGAAGGAAAAATTAATGGCACATAGTAGAAAATTTTAATAATATCCAGATAATGAAATTAACTCAAATTTGATGTTTTTGTTCTAGGATGTGAAATGGATGATACAAATTTCACAATGTTGTGTCCAAAACATAAGGTAGGTTTAATATGCATGATAATAATTAAATTTAGATTATTGAAAGATATAACAGATTTAAGGGATTAGAGTCTTTATAACAATAAAACATTCACCAAGATTTGCAAAAAAAAATCTTGAAATTTTGTTAAGATGCAATATTAGACATATATTACTTATATTTTCACAACTATAATTATCATAAATGAATAATTTATTAATTAATATTTTCTTTATGCTGATTCTGACTTTCATTTAAAATGATTTATTTATTTATAAAAACATGAAAAGATTAAGTAATTTCTAATAAATATAAAAGGAAATTTAATAATTGGTGAAGATTTAAAAGGAAAAAGAATAAAATTTATGTAAATAGCAAATATATAGCATGTTTATTGATTTTTATTAAAAATTTAACAGAATTTATTTCTGATAAAATTTTAATTAAACTAAAATAAAATTCTTTAAATATAATTACTTAATAAAATAATTCAATATTTTATTAGATAATAAAATATTTACTTAATTTAATTAGTAAATATTTATAATTGTTTTTGTACATATAAATAAGAAAATCCTTAGAGAAGTTTTTCTTTCAGACAGATTTTATTGTTAGTTAAATTATAATAGGAAAAAAAAAAAAAAAAAAAATTTTATTATAATATATAAAATATTTTAAAAAAATATAAAATTTTATTAATATTATATTAAATTATTAAGAAGATTGTAAGAAAAATTATTTGAAGTTTTATGTATTAATTTATACTGTATAATTGAACTGATATAACTGAAAATCATAGGCTTTTTAACAATTTAGATTTCAGAGAAATTTTATTGATAGATCAATATACAATTTTACAGTCTGAGGTATGACTAAAAATATTAATTTTTATATCTTAAGAATAATAATAAAAAAGTTTTAAATTGATATGCAGGAATAATGTTTAGATTTATTATTTAACCAAATGCATAGATAAAAAATTGAGTTTTTTATAAAAACAAATTCATAATTTCAATGAAATAATTTTTTTATAGTTCAAATTGGATTTTTAAATTTAACGTCCAAACTTATTCATTTTAATAATAAATGAAAATTTAAACCATAAGTTTTGAAATTTCTATGCAGTTATTTACTATCAATTTGCAAAAATAAAATAAAAATAAATAAATAAATTTTTTATTAATATATAATAGAAAGTTTTAAAGAATTTTTATGATTCTCAAATAACATTTGGATTAAAAGATAAATAAATATTTTATCAAAGATACATTTATTTATTTATAATTCTTAATTTAATAGCTAGATTAAATTTTAAGCTAAATTAAATTTAAATCATCAAAAGACAAGAATTTAAGTTTATTTAATAAATAACTATAGCTGTTTGGACTTATCTTCACTATAACAGTTTCTCATTTCATAGAAAATTTATATTTTATGTTGTAAATTTTTTATAAATGGAATTTACAAATTATTTGATTCTTTCTACAGTATATAACTTCTTATTAATTATAAAAGAAATTCTATAATGATATGATTTTTATATTAATTTATATAAAGACGTGCTTGAAGGAGTTTAATTAATTTTACAGTTGTTTTATATAGTATTTTGTATTTTCAGTTCATCTATTTAGAGGGATCGTAATAAAAGATTAGGCAAAATATCCCGAAGCCTATGGAAAAAATTATAATTGGTTCAAAGAAAGTTTCAAATTGCATATACATTTTTTTAAATCTTAAATTCTTACATTAATAATTATTTTTTTACGCATTAAACATTAAAATCTTTATAATAGATAGTAGAAAGGGGCAGAAAGTGGGTCTGAGCCCATAAAGACGAATAGATAAAGAGGGCTTGCGCGGCAGATGAATGCATTCGCTTTCTCCAAGTCAATTGCTCAGTGCCATTCCGAATGCAGAGCAGTGCTCTGCCTAAAACTGAACAATTCAACAATAGATGAGAAGTGTCTGGCAGTGACAAGCTGGCAAGATCGTTTTGGTTGCCCACAAGTCACTACCTACTTGAAAAGGCACAGTTCACGAAAAATTAATGATTGATAAAACAAGATGAATGAATTTAAAGTTTTCTTTGTAAATAAATGAACAAAAAATTTTAACTTTTTTTTTTTTTTTTTTTTTTTTTTTTTTCCAGTCTTTTGTCTAAATTTTTTTTTTTTTTTTTTTTTTTTTTTGATAAAAAAGATCTAACGGAAAATTGACGTCTGTACGAGTTTCTTTTGTTTCCGTTCTTCGAATTGAATTTATCTTAACAAACGTTAAGATAAATTTGGCAACACTGGAGTAGTCGCCTGCGTGTATTAGCTCGTCAAATAGTGGCTATTCGAGTCATATATAAATAAGTATTAAGTAACCTGCACACTTACATTTCGTATTTATTCTAAAAAAATAAAGTAAATTAAAAATTTTTATTAACAATTACAATTCGGACTATAGTGAAGCCCGGATTATGCGAGATATTGCTGTATTTTGGTTCATGTTAGGATTAGCGACGCGCTTAATTCAGAGGCAAACTAGATTCTTACCAAAAATAAAATACATTTATTTATTTGGCAATCTTAAATACCTTTCCCCATGACTTGTGCAACCGTTCAATCAAATTATATCTTAAGCAACGAAAGCAATTACAATTTTATAGTATGCATTAAAATTTCACATACTTTATTGACAGATCATTCTTATAAAATAGTAATAGAAATAATATATCAACACAATATATTCGAGTCTAACTCACTCAAACTAAATATTCATTAAAATCCAGTTGTTTACCAAAATATTACTCAATAACAGCAAATCAACATATTAAATGGAAAAAATATTTTCAATCTTAAGAAAATAATAATGGTATCTAGTGTGTATTATTTTCAGCTAAATTTCTTTATATATGTATGCATGTAATAATAATAATTGCTTTTTTGTTGAATAATAATAGTTTTTTTAAGTAATATTTTAAAATAAATAGGCTTAACTTACGTTACATTCTGGTTAAAATTAACAAAGAAAACTCCACTTGATGGATCACCACCTTCGCTTGCTAGATTCATTAGTAGAATTATAAATATAATTTATAAAAGACATAAATCAAATATTTTCGAATATACAATATTCTCTTTTTCAAACCATCTGAGGAAAAGAATCTGTCAGCTGCTCTTATTTGACCCCACTGCTCATGCTCAGCTGAGAATAGGGGGGAAGTAATTAATATAAACAAACAAATACTTTTTATCGATAGTTTACAGATATAAGCATAAACAATTGAACTAAATTATAAATTTAATTACATAGAATATTAATCTAATTTAAACATATAAAGATATTATTATTTAAATGACTAATTCATGACTAATTGCGCATGCTCAAATATTCGAGTTAGAGACTTCACGATTTAACCTCCCTGTTGATTGCATAAGTTTTGAATTCAATTAATTATACATATACGTAGTTTCATGTCTAGTATATTTATAAATTAACAATATATTAATAAATTGTAGCCCACTGGGTAACATTAAACATAACAATCTATTTTCAAATGATTTAATGGTATTTCAACTTAAAACGTTGATATATTTTCAGTTATTGTATTTCATTTCTGATTATGAAATGCAAAAAAATAGTTGTAGTTGTTTATATTCCTATAATTTGTTAAAAATGTAATTTTTTAAATAAAAAACAGTGTTTTCTCAAAGATTACAAATAATTATTTAAAAAAATCATCAAACTATATACACAGTAAATAAATGAATATAATTTTTGATGTTTAGTATCAAAATAATTCATTAATGTTATCCTTTCTGTGAATTAATTTATTTAAGTAGTGTATTGTATAAATTGTGTAATTTTATGCTGGAGTATGAATTTTCCATTTATAAGTAAGGTTGTAATATTTTTTTGAAAAATGCACTATAAATAACTGTTGCCAGAGGCACCAAATTACGGTATGTTAGCAGTTAGAACTTGTTTGCACGAGTTGTATTTATATATAATAAAAAAATTTGAAAAGAGCAAAAGTAGTCCATTGTAATTTGAACCGATAAATAGAAGGACAAGGAAAATCATATGTTTGTATGTGATTTAAATTCAGATTAATGACGTCGGCAACATTTCTGCTGACGTAGATAAGATTTTGAGTTGTTTGCCTTGTTTAGAGAAACAAATACAATACTGTAACTGCACTTAAATTTTTATTCTCTACTTGTTTCTTGCTAATTAGAATATTTTATAATGATATCATATATTTATTTTTGATGAAATAGAGCATTTTGATATTATGAAAATGTTCTATTTTCTTACACAGGAATATTAAAAAAATTTCCAAGTGAATAATAGAAAAATATTTGCGATAATAAACTATAAATTATGACTCAATAGCACAGTTTAAATCTTTCTTAAGAAGTTTTTAGCTTATATAAAACTACAGGATAAAAATCATTAAAATGCGTATCTAACAGAAAATGGATAGATAGATGATCCAAAAGACAGTTCTACAATATTTCGTGCTATCTTTATGCAGGTTCTTTGAATTGCATATTTTTAATGCTATTGTTTAATAAAATATTCTTTATATTATAAATTCAGACTGGCTGATGAATGTAAAATAAAATAGCTGAAAACGTTTCTAATATTCAAATCATATTGTATTTATTTGTTGTATGTATTTAAGAGGTAAAAAGATCTTTTGTTTGTCATTACTTAAAAAAATGTTTTGATGCCAAACTTTTTTCGACTCTACATGATACGTCATAGGCCTACTTGCATAAAAAGTTGTTTTGATAATTTTTGAATTATGTCAAAGTTGTTTCTACCTGTTAGCTTTTTCTCTTTTTTTTATAAATTAAATAATATTTGATATTATTCGTTCCTTACTACCAATAAAATCTAAAACAGAAATTCATAACATGATCATGTTTTTTCTACTTTTCAAGTAAAATTTCTTCCTTTATCTTTTGATTAAACACTTAATTTGTCAATGTTAAAGAACTGTGCAGAATTAATTTTATTGACAACTATCAAATTATATAAGCTTTTTTGTTAAAGTTTATTATAATAAGCTTCCTTCGCTCATAGCCATTAAAAACTATTCTATAGTACTTTAGTACAGTGACGTACCCAGAACTTTTGGTATCCGGGGCAGAATTTCTTTGGCTCCCTCTCCCCTTCCAAAAACACATTTGTTTTAACTTTAAACACACATTGTATTTTACACATATTTTCTTATATAATTCTTAAGAACTGAAAATTAAATAAAAATTTTTATACAAATATTTGGTGAGTAGTAATGATATTCCATGCTCTTGGCCCCCCTATTCAGCTTGGTACCCGGGGCGGACTACCCCGTCTGGGTATGCCACTGCTTTGATATATGCTTAAGTGATTAACATTCAACAAATATTTCAGTGCTTCTATGATTTACTTATAGTTGCACTTCCCCTCCGAAATGAAATACAGTGAAATCTGTTAAAGTGACCACTCTTTGGGACCGACCTGATAGTCACTTTTCACAGCTGGTCACTATACAGAATAGTGACCCTTCCCCCTTCCCCCAAAAAAACAACAGATTATTCCAAACTGCAAATTTATATTGATTAAAATCGTAAACTTACAGTCAATAGATAATGATGACATATAGCGCACCTTTTGACGAACAAAATCTTATAGCAAGCATATACTCTATTACAATTATTATTAACCTGTATATGTGCATTTAACATAGTCAAACTTAAAATATTGCATAGATAGATAATATTGTAAATATTATAATACTACATATACAGTAGTATTATAATATTTACTTTTTACTATACTGGTTTAACAGACTATTTTAATATGATAGAAAAATTCTAATGGAATATTAATCTTTAGAATTTTATCTAATGGAAAAAGTTATAAGGAAAATTCAGTAATTCCTTCATGAAATTAATATTCTTAGTCATTTTAGCCGGTTAAAATTTCTTAAAACTATGTGAGTGGTTAGTATACACAAGAGAGGTGATCACTATACAGAACAAATATAGCATTACATCCTATGGGAAACAAACCAGCTTTTGAAATTTGGTCTCTAGCCAGGTGAGTCATTTTAACAGGTTTCATTGTATTTCAATACTTGCTTACCTTTTTCAAATTCAATAATTGCAGTAAATATATAATATTTTCTGTATATTTATTGCAATTAATTAAGTAGAATGCTAATTAAGGAACTTTATTGTTCCTTTTGAGTAACTTGTAAGTTAATCTCAACTTTATGATTTATAGGATTCTTTGAATATAAGTTTAATTTAGCATGCTTTATGATTTATTTTATAGTTTTGTTAATCGTCTAACAACAATAGACTTCGAGGACTATAAACACAATTTAATAAAATGAGAAGATCAATTATTATAACGGTTAGGAAAATGATATCCAGAAATGTTTGTATACTGTATAGCAAAATCGGTTATCAATTTATTTATATATCGCATAAGTAATATTAGCAATAAAAATGTTCTTAGTTAGACTAAAACCATTTGCTTTTTTTAATTATTTTATTTAAAAATAAATTTAAAAGAAAAATTAAAGAAAAAGTTTTTTAAAAATTTAATTTACTTTTTCAAAAATTAGATAACTACAGTATATAGAAACAAAAAACAAAAATTTCGGAAACAGTTTGATTCAACGCTCTTATGTTTATACTATTACTCTTCACAATTTTATAATTTCATAAAATAGATTCGATTAATTCATATATTGTGTGAAATAGTAAATTGCTTATTTTAACATACAGGAAACTTAAAATTACTGATTGGTGTTTGGGGTGTGATATCTAGAACGCGGATTATCAATCAATAATATTGTATACTGTAAATAAAATTATTACTGAATTTATTGTTAACATATTGTACTGCAATAAATTTGAATTTTATTCCGAAATTTTGTTTATTTCCATAGCTTAATGAAATCATTTCATTGCTTAATGAAATTAAATGAATGGATTATTTAATTAATATGGTATCTCGGCAAACACATTTAATTAATTGTTCCATAAAATTGTTGAAAAACTTTTGAACACTAGATAATTTCAAAACGATTTCCATGATCCTAGTTGAATTCTTTGGTGGAGAATTATTTTAATGGCATACAGGACTAAACTTATGAAAATTTAAAAAACTGCCTATATAGGCAGTGCCGGATTTATCTATAGGCCGACTAGGCCGCGTCCTAGGGCCCCGCAATTTTAGGGGCCTTAAAACTATCATTCTGTTTTCAACTTTTATAAACTTTTAATAAGAGAAAAATGGGTTTTTATTAAAGTGCTAGATAGAAAATAAAATTTTAAAGGTTCATTTATAAGTTGTAAGAAGCCTTTAAAACTAGATGTAGCTGATTTGAATTTTTGTTCGTTATAAGTTATAACGAAGTTATGTTATTTCAGAGAGGATTATTATTTTTAGGGCCCCAAAGCCTTGCTCGTCCTAGGGCCCCCAAAAATGCAAATCCGGCTCTGAATATAGGCAACACGGGAATTATTAGGATTACTATTGCTACATTTGAGATTCTCTTGAGCATCCCCTTTATATGAAGTTAGCACCTAGGAGGGTTATTATAACTCCACTGTAGTGGAAGAAGAATTTCATAAGCACAAAGAATGGAATAAGGTACATTCTAGAAATTGGTAAGAATCGATTGGTGACTTAATCAGCTTTTCCAGACTTTTTAATGTCGTTTTCTCCAGAGTGGAGATGGATTTTAGCACAGTATCATAGACAGACTAGTATGGAATATAAATTGTTTCAAAACCTTCTCTGGTGTAGGAGCAAGAATTTATTGCGGGGGGAATGATGATTTATTTCCTTAAAACGTCGCCACTGTCTTTCAGGTAGACATTTATATTTCCGTATGTGTTAAAATTAACATTGATAAGGTATATACTATACTAATAAACGTTTTTACATCCTATTAAATAATCATCTAACATTCTTCATTAAAAGTATTTGATAGCTCTCACTTTACTTCAAAGTTTGTTTGGGGACTCCATCTCATTGTGAAACGATCATGAACGTGTTCAACTTGTTTGGACAAAAAGACCCATTTTTGTCGACTGTATTGGCTACGTGGAAACGCTTCGGCTTTCTCCTCTGGAGGATCCGGGTTCGAATCTCGAATCCCACCTCTTGAAAACATTTATCGTGATCATGAAGTCAGGTTAGGTTAGGTTAATTTGATTAAGCGGCCATATCCTCATGGGATATTCTGTATCTGGCGGCGGCCACTTTTAGAACTCATCACAAGCTGGCCAACTATCACCCATGATGGGGGACACTCGGATGGTATTCAACGATCCGGGCCCGGACCTCTCCTGAAAAAGTGGCGGTTTGGGACCCGGATCTTCCAGGTGGTAAGCCACGGTTTTACCGCGCGGCCAACCGGCTAACCATGAAATCGGGCCCTCCCGTCGATCCCCGTCGTTGAATTAAAACAGAATAAATTTCAAGATATAAGAAATATTTACCTTCAAATTAACTCTAAATATAATTAATAAAGCAATGAAAATAGTTTAGCTTATAAATGTCTTCCACGTAGTAAACAAAGAAATGTAATTAGAATTCTAGCCACTAGGGGCGTTTCTGTGGGTAGTTTTTAATTTTTATAAAAATTAGATATTGATATTTAGCAGTATCTACAAGAATTAGTATCTGAAATATAAAAGTCTTTTTTATAATGAATTTAAAAAATACTGGTACTTTAAAGTACCGTCGGGCGTTAAAGGGCTAAAGCTTAACTGACTAACCTTCCTGATCGCATTTCACTGTAGGATATTTTTATAATTTGCACTTTGAAAACAATATTGAAATAACCATTAAAATACCCAAAACCATAACTGACTTTGAGAATTTTAATTACCATCCCAATAACCATAATTAACCACAAATTGGTAAATATTGATTCCAAATTACTTGAATAAATAAAATTTTAAGTTTTCTAGAAAAGTAACTATGATAACTTCGATTTGGTGATGAATTAAAATATCATATTAACTGGTCATATATTTTCAGTAGCATGAAACAATACTTTAAAACATTATTGTTGACAACCGCATATAAGCTTATCGAGAGTGCCCCTTCAGATGCTGCTTTGCATTGCTGACCGTCAATAACATCTAAATTTAAAAATCTTTTAAAAATTTTAATATTAGATATTTTTCATCAAAAATGAATATTTTGTATAAAATATTAAATTAGAAAAGTACTTTAGCAAAAGAAATTATAATTTTTTTTTAAAACTTCCTGCAAATCGGAAATAATCCATATTTAATTAATTTTATTTCCCTTTTATATACGTACGACTTTCGTATTGATATGGATTTGGTATTGATGATATGGTATTGATTTGGTATGCTATTATTTTAAATAATTCTACGTAATAGAAAAACCTTTCTGTAAATCAGACTGATTTCGTCGATTTTTCCTCTATTTCTTTTTCTAAGGTATCGAGTTACAAAAGAGATAAATAAAAAAAACTAAAAATTTGACTCCAAATGGATTCATTGATTGCTTTGTTTTCAGCAGACAGCTTGAACTATGTTATATGTACGTTGCTAGACTAAAGGCCGTGACACACTAAAGACGACGCGAAGCGAAGCGGAGCGAAGCAAAGATGACAAAAAAATTTGCATCCTTCGCTTCGCGTTGCACTGCGCCGCAGCCTGTCTACATTGCGTCCGAGTTATTTCTCATGTTTCATGGATTTGCCGGTAGAGGTCGTTTGCGAAGTGTGGTGAATTGTAATTAGAAAGAATTAATCGTATATTTTCAGTATTCTTTTAATCTCATGTCATCTAGATGTGGTATTTTTTGTACTTTAAAACAAATTCTATATCTGAATCTCAACCACACGGTTGAACTTTCGCCATTTTAATCAAGTATATAAAACATTCGTTTCTATTGGTTGATTGCTTCCTTCGCGTCTTGCCGCACCGTATTGTTCGCGCGTGCTGATTGGTCGAAGTTCAATTTTTTCATCTCCTTTCGTGCGGCTATGCCCGTTAACTCGAGCAGCCGCACGGGAAAAGCTGGACCAAGAATACGTTGTGCGCGCGCAACCGCGCGAAGTTCCTTTCTTATACTTTCTTCGCCTCGCGTTCAGTGTGTCACGTCCTTTATACGTAAAATATAGATAAAGAGTAGAATTTACTGCTTTTTCCAGTTTCTCCATAATGAGAAGAAACACAAATGACGATTGTCACAGACTTCTGATGTGGCCGTGGTCTCAAAAAGATATGTAACACAATTGCTATTTTACAAATTAATAATGAACAAGCCAAACTTCCCCTGGTGGATAAAGTTTTAAGTTATATTTTTTAGAATAATTATTTTGAATTACAGCTACGGTGCCACCATCTATTCAATTAATGATTAAATAATTTTATAATTACGTACTAGGGTGGCGCCATCTAGTAATTAATGATTAAACTATAATTTATAAATTTATTTTCCCGAAATAAAATTTTCGCACCGCACGGAATCGAACCGGGATCTCTGGGTCAACGCCCCAGCCCAGGTTTGCCAAGAGGGCCCGTGGCTACGTAGATAGCCCGCCTGGGAGCGCTAGTTACGGCCTAGTCCGGTATGGTTCCATAGTAATGAATACTTAAGCACCGTGGTCTGACTGGTTAAGGCGCTGGGGTGTTGACCTAGAGATCTCGGTTCGATTCC